>JANAVB010032419.1:2258652-2557825 GCA_029216955.1 Iris pallida
TAAAATCCTAATTTATATATATGAACATACATAAAATTCAGTTTTGAAAATAACCACCAATAACTTATAGTTCCTTCACACGGGATTAATTTGATCCTACAGAAACTTGAATATTACGACTATAAATCATGAAACTTTATAGATGATTATACATAGAAAAAGCCATCAAGATATGATTTCTACAGATTAATAACATATTTTCTACAGAAATTTAGTAAGGATTTGAGATAGAAAAATTAGGGTTTCTTACCAAAAGTCCTTGCTAGAGAGGTTGTGAAGACTTCTCTTGTCAAAGCTCAACCTTTCTTGCTATCTTTGCTTGCTATCCTCTCTTAGTTAGTTTGGAAGGGTTGGCAATGCCTGTAGATGGTTGGATGGATAAGATAGAGTTTTAGGTTTGTTTTGAGTGGTTGGGTAGATGTATGGTGGAGAGATGAGTTTTTGTGAAGGATGGAGAGATGTGCAATGGAGAAGATGATGTATGGAGGGCTATGGGGGAGAGGTACTACCAAAATTTAGAGAGGAAGAGGGGTTGGTCGACTATGGGGAGGGAGAGAAAGGAAGAATTAAGTTAGGATTAGGGTTTGGGTTAAGTTGATATACATATATGGGCCTTTTGGGTTGCATGCATGAAAAGGAGTGAGAATCCTATTCCTATGAGATGTTCGACCATGGGGGGTTTACTTGGCCGAATACTCCATGGTGAGGGTCCACTTGGCATGGTTTGGTTGTTTGGTGAGTTGGCTAATTGATTGGATTGAGGATTAAAAACATATTTCCTAATATAGACTAATTAAATCTGTCTATATAAGTACAATCCAAAATCTGAACTAAATACAAAATATATGTATTTATTATTATTTATTAATGTCCAACATGTCTACTTAGGATTGGGTTGGACTTTGGGTCAAATATAAGCTAATGCCAACTAGGATTACACGTAGACACTTTCTACTAATAAAAACTTTCCAAAATTGAAAACATATTAATATTAATAAAATATATACAAAAATATATATATCAACATGAAGGTATTTGAGAGTACTACATGTCTATTTAGATTTAGATTTGGTTCGGGTCAAGTCGGGGCTAAATTGGTACAACCGGGTCTCCTAGAAAGTCAATAATCTAATAATTAAATAAATAAATCATCGTGGGGATTAAGTCACAACTTGTCCTATTTTTTCTAGTTAGAACAAACCTATGGCTCGGCCTTCCCTACCAGGCTAAAACACTAGTCAAAGCACACGTGTACACTCTCCGTACCACAATTTGGTCATCTTGTACTCCAAAACTCAACCATGGTTAAGGTATAATAATGAATATTTAATTTAAAGATATTCATAAATTCCATAAAATCCTAGTTAAGCCAAATAAATAAATAAATAAAATAATCTAAAAATTCTAGGATTTTACAAACACTCCATATTCTATGCCTTCTATCTCGTGCTCGAAGGCATGAACGACTCATGCACAGAGGCACTCGTCGATATAGTTATCATATATTTCTATGGCTTGTGCATCGAGGCGCTCGTCGTTATTGTGTTTCAATATTCAATAGCGACTCGTATATTTGATGCACATTTTATTACTTTTTCTATCTAGTGTTTGACACGCACTACGATTTCTCTCGATTGAGCCACGTCCGTGGTCTCGATAGGTTAACTTAGCATACAATGGTACATTTTACTTAGGCATGGCAGAGTAGAAAAGAAGGGTCAAGTCCTCCCACCTTAAGCCGATACACCTTGTCATTTTGTCGAGCCGATGCGGCTCTATTTCATAACTTTGTTTACACGACCAACTCTTCTGACTTAGCCATTCGATCACTTCGTACTTCGTTGAATTATTCGATCGATTTGGCTTACCGTGCCTATGCCTCAGTCTGCCTCGAGGCGATGCTTTGGTTTTGCGAATACCATTGCAAATAAAGCAAAATGTTGACCTCTTAAATTTTAGCATAAATATGTTTCCTGTATACGAAACCAACTAAAATCAATAATTGTTCGAATCGGACTTGTGTGTTGCATCAATTCGATTTATTAAAATCTTCAAACTGACTCAATGCTTTCTCTCGGGCCAACTTAACACTTGCATCAATCTTACTCGATGCGTTAATTGGGTCAATGTAACTCTTTGTGTCGATTCGCATCAATACATATTTCAGGTTAACGTAACTCTTCGAGTCAACGACTCAGCATAATGTATTGTACCGAGCGGGACATTACATAATATACCACTCAAAACATGGTTCGTCTTCGAACCGAAACCAACACTCAATCCAAGTGTCTCTAGATTGTATCACAATCTCGCCCAACTATCGTTGTTCCGTTTTAAACACTCGTGCATGCTTTCATTAACAAATCAGAGTCTTTTTTGCAGCTCGATTTGAATTCAGTATAAAACTTGATTTGGATCATACACATATTCAAGGTGTCCCAGAAATATATGTATTTCAACCAAGCCTAGTGGTACATCATTGGAACAAAGCTAACAGGTAAATTTGCAATCCTAGATACCTGCCACCTCGTACTCTCGATCGGACTAAATCTTTAGCGACCGTCTCAAAATTTTATTGCATATGTATATTCGATACATACGTGATTCATTAAAAAGGTTGCATGATGTGATTTAAAATCGCACTTCTTATTTCACAAGTTTTTGTACTGACCATCAATTTCCATTTCGTAAGTTTTTGCACTTCTCATTTCATAAGTTTTTGTACTGACCCTTTCTTTCAAAGTCGATTTCCAACTATTTTTCAAAGTTTTACTTTGTAACTTATCTCGATACGATTTTCTTTATTGCTTGCAAATGCATCAACATTCAGGGCTATGCCCGCTAGGTGACTTACTTAGACACCGTATTGAATTCATCCGATGCAACTTTTGAATTGACGTTGCACAAAGGCCACAATATATTCGACACAAAAGTTCTATTCGAGTTGACGATGCTCAAAGGCAACGATTTTCTGGCACAATTGACACTGCTCAAAGGCAACAATTGTTTCTAACACAAAGGTCTTTCTATGATGCATCCTATGTTCGATTCCTATCTAGTAGGAATTTTTTAGCCAAATTTTCAACTTATCTGTCTCACAACATCAAATATAAGTTTGATTCACGCAAGCTCCCTTGCAAGATGAATCCAATTTCAACGACACAACTTTAAAAGTCATTTTCTTACTGCTCACTCTCGTGCATAGCACGTTTCTCGCAATCGCGTATCAGTATCACCAAGTTCGTGTGTGACGTTCTATTTGATCGTCAACTAACATGAGCATTCAAGCATTCATCTGACCAATTATAAAAATTTGACTATAAATTTTCTCAACCGAAGCTGTTCCATCATTCCCAAAATAATTATTCGATTGCCTAGAGTTATCATCAACATGCACCACATATATTTGTTCTTGACGTAATTCTATATGCGACATCATATGGGTCATCTTATGGGTCTGCAACATTCACGTTGATTTGGCGGTCAAGTCTTGTAGGTTCATCTTCCCGAAGCTATGCTCGATAAATGTGGATCATTAACGAAGGACAGTTACTCTAACCCGCTATATTATTTTAGAGCCAAATCATATTCAACAATTTCTATGGGACTACCTAAATTCGTTCATACTCATTTCCATCTGCATAACTAAGACGCAGCAATCCTTCGAGTAATTCATGCACTACCGTCGATGATTTTGCAATTCATGAAACATCTACTTGTATCGAGTTCAAGTTTATCTATCCATGGCCAACCCATGGTCAACACCTACTACCCAAATAAGTCACCTTAGCGATGTCATCAAACGTTGCTAAATGGAAAAATATGTCACTAATTTAGTTAACGATGATATTAGCGACGAATTCTCCTTGTCACGTATATCCGGGTCGCTAACACAGGATACGTCACAATTAGTCGCCACGGCAACGTATATTTGTGACGTAACCATGTCGCTACTATTTTAGGGGATAGCGACGTCTACCGACGAGGCGTTGCTAATTAGCGACATTAATATTCCTTGCTAATTGTCGCTGATATTTCAGCAGTTAGCGACGGAATTTGTAACGTTTAGTGACGTATTTGTAGACATTTTGGGTTTGCCACGTCACAATATTAGCGACGTCCGGCGACTGTTAGCGACGTTATGATACATGATTAGTGACATACTTTATGATGTTAGTAGACTTCTTTGCGGACATGGCGAGTTTACCATGTCAGCAATTTAGCGACTCATAGCGACTATCTGCGATATTGCTTTTCATGTTAGCGACGTCCTGATACATTAGCGACGTATAAATGCGTCGCTGGTTATCGCTAAACATCGCTATGTGTCGCTAAATTTCAAAAAAAACTAAAAAAAAGATTATGTTTTCTTTTCTTTCAAGAATCTACGTGCATTTTAAATGACAGTTTGTAAATAATAGACCCGGAGCAACCCTCGTAGAATTTTCTGGTTCGCCGACCTCCGATGGAAAACTCAACACCGGTAAACCAAAATAGAGACAAATGATGTGAGGACACTATTATTAATCAAACAAATAGAATCAAACAACAAAAAAAGATATGAAATAGTCGGGTGGAAACAAATCCACTACCAAACGGCTATAAAAAGTGTTTGCCCAATAATGTTTCAATAGGGTCAGCATAACACAAACTATCACTAAATAAATAAAATAAATACATAAAGACCCAAAAATGGGTAAACAACAACACATCACATGAAAATAAGTCCAATAAAGGACTACGCCTGGTTAGAAGAAGGACGCAGTCCTGTATCTGGGAAAGCTGATTGCCAAAGGTCGCATGATAATGAAGCTGACAATAGGAGGAGGAAGCAGAGGAACCGATACAGTCGGTATGGATGCCGACGTACGACCAAAAGCGTCTGCTCCATGGCTAGCAGTCTAGAGTTGGTGGAATCCATAACAACCGTCGCCTCGAAAGCTGATTGCCAAAGGCTACCTGTGACCCCTGCACCGCCTGAACGGCACGATCGTCCTCTCGCTCGTTTCTCTAATGGTGCGCTCGAGCATATCAAATCGTGCGGTGAGCGCCGTATCGTCCGTTTGTGGCTGAGACTGAGGCTGCTCTGTAATCCTCTGTAACAGCTCATCCATTCGTACCGACTCCTGTGAGGGTTGTGGGGAATGCACACAGCCAGAGGGGTCCCTGGATGACTGTATCGCCATTAAGGCATTATAGGATCCCGTACCATAGGATGTACCCCTCGGAAGACTACCAACGGTGGTCATCCATAGCTCGTACAATGACCGAGCCAGAGGGGGCTGTGAGGAAGTACCAGCCCCTTGTTCCGTAGGTGCGCTCTCATGCTCTAGCCTAAGATAATCATCCTAGAAAAGTACGCATTTCGATAAGCATAATATTTACTACCAACTTAGTTGTTCCCGTCTATATATATATATATTGCATATTTCTTAAGTTATACTAAATTTAGTGACACGTAAAGTAATACTTACCTGTTGGCGTCCTTCCGATTGGTGGCCAGGAAGGCGGTCACCATGTTTGTGTCTCACCCCTCATTATTTGTTATAATAATGTTTGTTATTAAAATTAAACATTTTATTACTTTTATTAAAATAATATATTATAGTAAAATATATCCCAGGCAAAGAAAATGTTCCGTCATGGGAATCGAGCTACCACACCACTTTTTTGCCCTCGTCCTAGCTGCCTTCGCCTTCTTCGACCGTTACTTGTACCTAGGATCGTCGAATCTAGCCCTCATCGTAATCCACTACTCGGGCGTGATCCAACCTTGGACGGTCTTCCAGAGCGCTCTCGAACCTTCTGGTCGTCGATCGCATCCCAGATCAACTTGGCGGTAATAGCAGGAAATTGCTTCTCGATCATTTCAGCCCGGTGTGGTGGAAAAATATGTTTTCTAGAAGAATTAAATTACTTAGTTATATAATATGCGTAAAGATGTTTTATACTAAAAGCAATATACTTTAGTTACCTTAGAGGGGGAAAACCAGAATGCCTTCCTCTCGTCCGAGGCATCCGAGTAGTTGATCAAGGGTCACCGTAGTTGGACCTCAGAAATAGCCTCAATGCCCTCTAAACTGATGGGGGACGATATCTACACAAAGATAATTACATTCATGAATATATATATATATATTTATAAATTAATGTCAACTAATTAACTTACTTTGTAGGTCCGTCGGACCAAATCTCCATCCTCGTCACGTCCGAAGGGGCGCATGGGGATCTCTCGGATGATATGGAGACGGGGTATGTGCGACCTCCTCCACCGCTCGTCCGTCTCCATAGTGCCGTCAACATTCAAAATGCTAGACGGGGTAGTCTCAGGCCCGGAACTTTCCGCCCCAGGAATACAGCCACGTACCGTCGAAGAAGTCGGAGATATGACTGGTCGGTACACTAAAGTATTAGGAGACGAGGGTCCGAAACCATCATCCGATAACGGAGTAGCACTCTATCCACTGGTGGAACCTCTACAGGTACAGGATGATCCTCTACTGGTGGAACCTTTGTCGGTACGAATGCTCCGAGATACGATCCTTTTTGTCCTGCCATAGCTGATAAAAATAGATATATACAAGAAATGTAATTCATATTCTAAATCAAATCTGGATGTATTTAACATATCACAGTTTATAAAAAATAGACCCAGAGCAACCCTCCGTTGAATTTTTATATAATAACCAAGTCTAGATAATAGCATCCAGAAACATCAAAGTCTAGATAATAACTAAGTCTAGATAATAATAATAATAAAGTCCCAAAACATCCAAGTTTAGATAATAGCCAAGTCTAGAAAATAATAAAAAACATCCAGAGTTGTACAAAACATTCAAGTCTAATCCAGAAATATGTCTACTAGAGAAAAATTGGTCAAAAGTTATATATATATAAATCTATCCCCTACCTTGGGACAGATACCAGTCCCTCAACCACTACGCATAAGAAGGGTCCAAGTGATCAAGATCGCTATAGGAGCTGGGTGACTGGACCTCCAAGTGCCACTGCCTTTTGGTACCACTTTCTCCTTCACAACGATCTCAGCTTTAGGAATCACTTCCTTCTTAATAGTAGGAGGTAGCACTTCTTCCTTAACCTTGATCTATGTTTTAGGTATCACCTCCTCAGCAGCTGAAGGTAGCACTTTCTCCTCAGCAACAGGAGGTACCCCTTCCTCAGCAGCCATTTGTGCCTCTCTCAAGCGACGTGCTCAGGTCATGGGTGCCATCTGATAAGATTGATAGAAATGTAGAGATTAATTAGGTGTTAAATAAAATGACAGTATATTTCACAAGTCTAAAAAGTTGTTACATGGTGATTAAATAGTAGTTAAACATATTTTACCTTTTATATTCTTTTCAATCATCTTCTGAGAATTCAATTTCTTTGTTCTCTGCGTCCTTATCTTCCTCTTCCTCATCATCTTCGCTTTCATCTACTTCGTTTTCCTCTTTGAATACTTCTACCTCTTCTACACGATTAGATGTGTAATATGGAACTACCGTTCTGTCCACGTCGACTGTATTTGTTACGAGAGATAGCTCGTCCTCCTGATAAGATTTTTGTCAATATCGTAGGTATTTCTGGCTTTAGTCTTGCATTCTGTCACATTCCATCCTAGTTATTCCCCGTCTATGATAAGTAGTGAAGTAAATGAGTTGATCCTGACTTACTAGGACAAATGGTTTTTATACTTGATATCGACGTCGGTAGTTAATATCCACAAGATCATGCTTGTCAATTTTTCAATATTGATCTTGGATCGGATCGAACCAATCACACTTGAACAACACGATCTTAGCCGGCTCTATGCCATCGTTAGATGTCAACTCCAAAATCTTCCATAAGATGCCATTGAAATCATTGCCTAGATCAACAACTTTGTAGTTTGTAGATCTAATACACAAATAACCACTTTTTGTCGAATCAAGATCCGAAAAGTTCTCTCTGATTGGAGCATTTGTTGACTGGAACTAAATCCATTCACACAATAGCTTATCCAGATTTTGACGAAAAAAATTGGCCCCTTGGCTAGAGTTTTAATAAATTCATTCTCTAGTGTTGCGTCTAGACGATCGACCTAAATACTACAAGATAAGAAATTAAATTCAAAGTCTGTTAATTACTGTATAAACTGCATATACAAAAAGTAATTACCGAGCTCCTTACATATCCACTCAACCACGAAGGAAAATGATGTCTCATTTTCTGTTCTAGTTTTTATCTGTTATGTACGATCTACTCGACCTCACCTCATCATTAAATGTGCTAAAAACAACAACACATCGGCCAACTAGTATAATAATAATATTGGATTCTATTACATGCTTAGATGACATAAATGTGGACGTAATAGTTACTTACCCCTCGAGCTTCTCCACTTCATCCTCGTCGCAGTTGAATAATATATATAAGTGAGTAGCCCTTAGTTCCTCGTCATTTAGATATCTATTTTTTTATTTTTCCCGAAGGCTTTCTGAAAGCGTTGAAGACTTTCAATATTGCATCATTAGATTCAATATATCCACAATCATTTTTCGGAGCTTTTGTTCTATTAGTAGCAACATGTGGCTTGAAATATATCGAGCAGAAGTTTGTAATCTCGTCGAGAACTGTCACTCTCATTTTTCGTTATATATATTTCAGTACACGTGTACGAATTTCTGACTTTTGTCATGTGACCCGTATTTTGACTTGTCTTGCTTAGCCTAATCTTAGTTTAATCTTGACTTGGTTTATTTTGATTTGGTTTGGTTCAACTTGGCTTGGCTTGACTTGGTTTGGTTTGAGATGGAGAGGTTTGATATTTATATCAGACTCCTCTCTCTCTCTCCTCCATTACTTTTTCATTTACTTCTTCATCTTCTTCATTTACTCCTCCCACCTACCAAGCCCTAGGCAAGTACAACTTGCTTCATGATGGATCTCAAGTTTGAATGTTCTATTCTCTTCTTTGTAAGATTCTAAGTCTCTTTAGAACTTGACATTTTGGTTTTATTGGATACATTTTTGTAGATCTAAGTTTTGAACTTTTCTCATTTTTCTTGGTTTTGATCTACTAAAACTTGGTATTTTTGAAAACAAATTGCTTCATGTTGTAGAAAATCTCGTTCTACCCAGTTTTGACCTTTGAAAATTTAGATTTTGACTTCTTTTGGGGAAGTTATGGACTTTTGAAGTTCATGGGTTCAACCAAGCATTGTTATGCCGGTTGGGGAAGATGAACAGTATGCACGTACGCTTTTTAGCGCCACGCCATCTCGGTTGAGCATGTTCTGGCACAACCTGGCTTCTGGCGCAGCCTGGCTTCTGGCGCAGCCTTGCTTCTAGAGCAACCTGGCTCCTACCCTGGCGCAACCTAGCCTGGCACCACTTGACCCCTAGCATCAATTGATCCCTGGCACCATTTGCCACCTAGCGCCATTGACCCATGTTCTTTTCTCTCCAAGAACTTTTTGTTATATTTCCATGATTGTTCTGTGTAGTTCTTAGAAGTAATATAATATTATGATCCTTGCATGTACCCTGTACTTGACTTGTCTTGTGATGACCCGATTTAATGACTTGTTGAGCATGATAGAGCTTGAGCTTGATATGATTTGACTGGACTTGACTTGACACAAACTCGATATGGTATATGATATGTCTTGGTAATTCTTGATAGTAGCCCGTCGAGCCGTACTTCTAACAAATGACAAGTATCCTGACATGTATAATCTTGGATGTTGTTGCGACAGCTATTCCTGTCTTGTTAGTATAACTCTTGCCTTGATCCCGTGTAGGGCTGTAAAATGATTTAAACAGTTCGTGTTCGGCTCGCGTTCTGCTCGGGCTAAGCTCGGTTCGAAGCTCGTTCGTGGGCAGGTCAAAACCGAGCTCGGTCTATTTTTTTGTTCGAAGTGGTGTTCGAACCGAGTTTGACCATAGGTTGTTCGACTCGGCCTCGTTCGCGAACTGGCTCGAAATCGGCTCGGTTTATAATATTATGGTTTTTTCTAATATATGCTATATATTTTTATGGATGTTGATAAATTTTGTCTTAGAAAATTTACTCTCTTTTGTTATTTATATGATGGTAAATTTGTGATGTAAAAAGCATAATTAATTCAACAAAAAAAATCTTTAAGACTTGAGATTAACCGTACAACAAGTTTAATGTGACTTTTGTTCGGTCCTGGCTCGGGCTCGTCCGAGCTCGAGATCTAAATCGAGTCGAGCTCGATCGTTTCGAGCCTATAATCAAACCGAGTTCAAACACCATATTTGAGCTCGATCTTGAGCTCGGCTTGAATAAAGCTCGTTCGATACTTTAGTCGAACCGAGTTCGAACACAGTTTATTCGAGCTCGTTCGTTCGATTTTCAGCCCTAATCTCGTGGTTGATTGTGCCGATACAAGCTACATGTCTCATCTTGCTTCATGTCTAAGACATGGATTTCTGGTTACCACGGTCAGGGATTTATAATGAATCGGACTAAGTTAATGACTAGATTGATCAAGTAGTTCATATAGAGAGATTTCTCAGTTACACGAGATCCGATTATCCCAACCACACTGGTGGACTTATAGCCTACCGACGAGTAGGGCACATTTTTAGCACACTGTCTTGTGTTGCACTTCTTGAATCATAAGCACTAAAGTACACCAGTAATCTTGATAACTCTTGTAACCCTCGCCTGGATAACCTGGATAGTCTCTAAGGCTTGTGACTGCGGGAACATCTCATTGTATCTTATTAGTAACTAAGCTTGTGATAACCCTAGTTAGCTAAAAATAGCAAGTCGTAGGACTTGATTGACCGTGCTTGAATGAATCGTCTCATGATTAACATGGAAACTATATTCCAACTCTTGTTCCTCCTACTGCAAGCTAATATTTTATGTTAACTCAGTCTCTCATATTATTTAACTATGCTCTTTTATCAGTTCTTTTATTATGTGCTGGTTTTAGTTCCTAAGTGGAGCCTCCCTTGTGGCACTTGCTCTTTCTAGGGTCTGACCCAGCTGGTTTTGTATGGCCAGATTTTGGAGAAGCACCCGAGGATCTACCTACTTTCCTGCCAGATGGTGAACACCAGACGTAATCCTGGCAATGAGTAGGTTTCTTATTTTTGCTCTCTCACTCTATTATAAATTATTTTTTGAGACATTTAGCCATCGAGCAAGTGTTAGCACGTATTGAAACTTAATTTTTATTTGCCTAAGGGTTGTAACATGATTGACAAATCTTTGGGTTAATCATGTATGACTTAATTCTTGCTAGCCTTCACATTTTGTATGACTAGCTTCATGATCATCTGAATATGTAATGTTTGGGACACCTTACTTTGTATGTCTGATGATCTAATATCTTATAACATTTACTTCTTGGCTTGAGATTGAGACACTAGGTTTGTGCTTGACCATAAGAGATCGATGGCTTTTATATGAACTCTCGTGTATCTAGACAGCCGTGACCGTATTACGAGATGGATTTCACTTCAATGTACGTAGCTGGCTGTGTCTGTCCTTAGTTCTCCAGTATTCTGGTTCTGGAATGTGATACGGTTTAAGTGGTGGCCCATGCAGGTCTTGTAAATCAAGATGTGTGAGGATTTTACTAAATAAATGTCTCAATCAGCATTTGTCCTTGATCTCTACTCGTGCTTTCTAATCTTCCTAATTCTTGACCTGATAAATGCTAATATCCTTAATCTATCTTGGTCCTTCCTTATTGTTCCCCATGTCATTCTTCAGTGGCATTGTTCCTGGTCCTACCAATCAGACGGGTGGAGCACCTCCAGTAAACCAACAGCAACGTGGGGATCAAGCCCAGCACTCTGGAGCAGCATACCGAGTCATGCATTTCGGGGATCCAGAGCCACCAGTTCAACCAGCCCTGCCTGCAGAGCCTGACAAAAAAGTCCTGATGGGACTCATCCGGACTTGCTTGCATCACAAGACTGTCGGGATGATGCCCTGCAACAGACAGTAAAAGATGCTATGGACAGAGTTGGCTATCAAGGGAACAAGGCGGCTAACAGCTTCAAGCGCCTGAACCCTCCTTTCTTGGATGGCAGTAAAGATTATGTATTGATTATCGTACCTTGAATTCTGTAACAATCAAGAACAGATATCCCCTACCAAGGATATATGACTTATTCGATCAACTCAGTAGGGCAGCAGTGTTTTCAAAGATTGACTTGCGACGGGGTACCATCAGATCAGAGTCAGAGGGCAAGACATCCCGAAGACAGCATTCAGATCTAGATATGGACGTTAGGAGTTTCTCGTTATGCCATTCGGAGCGACCAATATGCCAGCAGTATTCATGGATCTCATGAATCGTATCTTCATGCCCTATTTGGATCAGTTCGTGATAGTGTTTATAGATGACATCATAGTCTATAGCAAGTGTGAAGCAGAGCATGAGCAGCATCTCCGAGTAGTCCTTCAGATTCTCAGAGAGCACCAGTTGTATGCGAAGTTCAGCAAGTACAAATTTTGGCTTGATCGTATCTCGTACGTAGGTCACATCATCACCAGAGGTGGAGTGGAAGTAGACCCCCAGAAGATAGTAGCTATAGAGACATGGCCAGTACCCAATACCGTCGCAGAAGTTCGCAGTTTTATAAGATTGGCCGACTATTACTGACGATTTGTATCAGACTTTGCTCGAATTTCAGCGCCCATGATGCAGTTGACCCGCAAGGATGTGCAGTTTACTTGGACAGTAGAGTATCAGAGTTCCATCAAGAAGTTGAAGCAAGGATTGATGACGGAACCCATTCTCACGCTTCCAGAGGGGACTGGAGGAATTTCAGTTTATTGTGACGCTTCAGGCAGAGGATTAGGATGCGTCTTGATACATCATGGCAAGGAAGTAGCTTATGCGTCACATCAGCTTCATTATCATAAGAGAAATTATCCAATCCATGACTTGGAATTACCAGCGGTGGTTTTTGTACTTAAGTTTTGGAGGCATTATTTGTATGGAGATCGGTTAGAGATTTTACCGACCACAAGAGTCTTAAGTATGTGTTTACCCAGAAGGATCTCAACTTGCGTTAGACAAGGTAGCTAGAGCTATTGGTAGATTATGACATCAACCTACAGTATCATCCTGGGAAGGCCAACGCAGTTGTATATGCATTGAGTAGAAGAGCAGGAGCTTATTTTTTAACGGCATAGCCAAAGTTATTAGCAGATCTACGAAAAATGGGTATAGAGATAGTTCTTCCTACCAATGTGGCATTGATGGCCAGTATGCAAGTTCAGTCCAGTATAGTTGAGAGGATCAAGATAGCTCAGTCAATAGATTCTAAGCTTCAGCAGCTTAGGGCAGAATGTGAGACAAGACGAAAAGCAGAGTTATGTATTCACGAAGATGGCACGCTCCAAAATTGAAGACGTCTTTGTGTATCCAGTGGTGACATCAGGCAAGAGATCATGGCAGAAGCTTACAGTTCACAATATTCAATTCATCCTGGTAATACGAAGGTGTATCGTGATATCTATCATTATTTCTGGTGGAATGGCATAAAGAGGGAGATAGCTCGGTTTGTCTCTCGTTATTTTATTTGCCAACAAGTTAAGGCTGAACATCAGAGGCCAGCTGGACTTCTTTAACCTTTACCGATTCCAGAATAAAAATGACAGCATATTACCATAGATTTTGTAATTGGGTTACCTAAATCCCCAGCTTGAAGAGATGCTATTTGGGTTATAGTTGACCGACTTACCAAAGTAGCTCATTTTCTTCCTTTCAGAATTGGTCAGTCGACGGATCAGCTTGCAGATATGTACTTCAGACATATAGTCAGATTGCATGGAGTGCCAGTCGGCATCGTGTCCGCCAGGGATTTAAGATTTATATTGCCCTTTTATAAAGTCTTCAAGAGAGTTTGGGAACTCATCTCAAGTTTAGTTCAGCTTATCATCTGCAGACAGATGGTCAGTCGGAGCTGACAATTCAAACTCTCGAGGATATACTACGATCATGTACACTTGACTTTGGTGGTTTGTGAAAAGATCACCTACATCTAGTGGAGTTCTCCTATAATAACAGTTTCCAGGCCAGTATCCAAATGGCACTATTTGAGGCACTGTATGGTAGAAAGTGCATATCACCTTTAGCCTGGGATGATGTAGGCGAGAGGCAGATGCTTGGTCCAAAAATGGTTACTCAGACTATCGAGGTTGTCAGACAAGTTAGAGATCATCTTCGAGTTGCACAAGATCGTCAGCGCCATTGGGCCAATTCTCATCGGCGTCCTCTTGAGTTTTCTATCGACGACCACATATTCCTTAGGATCTCGCCTACTCGTGGCATCATTCGATTCGCGTACAAAAAAAGCTTAGTCCTAGGTATATAGTGTCGTTTGATATTTTCGAGCGACTAGGTGATGTGTCCTATCGTCTCGCTCTTTCGTCATCGTTACATGAGGTACATGATGTATTCTATGCATCCCAATTGTGATGGTATATCTCGGATTTGAGCCGTATCCTTGATTCAGAATTGGTTGTTGGTACCAAACTTTCGTATGAGGAAGGGCCCGTATCCATATTGGACCGAAGGGTGAAGGTACTCAAGAACAAGACTATTTGTTTAGTCCATGTTGCTTGGGATCATCACTCTTTGGGTGAGTCAACTTGGGAACGTGAGGATGATATCCGATCACTAATATCCACACATGTGTGACTCATAAGGTATAATATCTTCCTTATGCCTTATGTTTTTACTTTCTTACTTGTATGAATAATTTCTTGATTGACAGCTGTCATAGATTGCCTGTAATTAGTATAGCTTGTCCCGACACCTCTAGCCTTTTGATTAAATTTTGAGGATAAAATTCTTTTAAGGTGGGTAGAGTTGTCACTCTCGTTTTTCATTATACTCTTTCCAGTGTACGTGTATGGATTTTTGACTTTTGTTGGGTGACCCGTATTTTGACTTCTCTTGCTTAGCCTAGTCTTAGTTTAATCTTGACTTGGTTTAGTTTGATTTGGTTTGGTTCAACTTGGCTTGGCTTGGCTTAGTTTGGTTTGAAATGGAGAGGTTTGGTATTTATATCAAACTCCTCTCTCTCTCTCTCTCTCTCTCTCTCTCTCTCTCTCTCTCTCTCTCTCTCTCTCCTCCATTACTTTTTTATTTACTTCTTCATCTTCTTTAGTTACTCCTCCTACCTACCAAGCCCTAAGCAATTACAACTTGCTTCATGATGGATCTCAAGTTTAAATGTTCTATTCTCTTCTTCGTAAGATTATAAGTCTCTTTATAACTTGTTATTTTTGGGTTGGGTACATTTTTGTAGATCTAAGTTTTGAACATTTCTCATTTTGCTTAATGTTGTAGGAAATCTCGTTCTACCCAATTTTGACCTTTGAAAATTTAGGTTTCGAATTATTTTGAGGAAGTTATGGACTTTTGAAGTTCATGGGTTCAACCAAGCATTTTTATGCTGGTTGGAGAAGATGAACAGTGTATGCGTGCGCTTTTTAGCGTTGTGCCATCTCGTTGTGTATGTTCTGGCGCAACCTGGCTTCTGGCGCAGCCTGGCTTCTGGCGCAGCCTGGCTTCTGGTGCAACCTAGCTTCTAGCGCAGCCTGGCTTCTGGCGCAACCTGGCTTCTGGCACAGCATGGCTTCTGGCATAACCTGGCGCAACCTAGCCTGGCACCACTTGACCCCTGGCACAACTTGACTTCTGGCACCATTTGCCACCTAGCGCCTTTGACCCATGTGCCTTTTCTCGCCAAGAACTTGTTATATTTCCATTATTGTTCTGTGTGGTTCTTAGAAATAATGTAATGTTGTGATCCTTGTATGTACCCTGTACTTAAATTGCCTCTTGACGACCCGACTTAGTGACTTGTTGAGCATGATAGAGCTTGAGCTTGATAAGATTTGACTGGAATTGACTTAACACGAACTCTATATGGTATATGACCTGTCTTGGTAATTCTTGATAGTGGACCGTCAAGGCGCACTCCTGACAAGTGACAAGTATACCTGACATAACATGTATAATCTTGGGCCGTTACGACAGCTATTCCTGTCTTGCTAGTATAACTCTTGCCTTGATCCTGTGGTTGATTATGCCTGTACAAGCTGCATATCTCATCTTACATCATGTCTAGGACATAGATTCTTGGTTACCACGGTCAGGGATTTATAATGAATCTGACTAGGTTAATGACTAGATTGATCAAGTAGTTCATATAAAGAGATTTTTAGTTACATGCAATGCCGTTATCCCGGCCACACCTGTGGACTTGTAGCCTGCCGACGAATATGACACATTTCTAGCACACTGTCATGTGTTTCACTTCTTGAATCATAAACACTAAAGTATACTAGTAATCTTGATAACTCTTGTAACCCTCGCCTGGATAACCTGGATAGTCTACAGGGCTTATGACTGCAGGAACATCTCATTGCATTTTGTTAGTAACTAAGCTTGTGATAACCCTAGTTAGCTAACAATAGCAAGCCGTAGGACTTGATTGGCCATGCTTAAATGAATTGTCTCATGATTAACATAGGAATTATATTCCACCTCTTGTTCCTCCTACTGCAAGCTAATGTTTTATGTTAACTCATTCTCTTATGTTATTTAACTATGCTCTTTTATCAGTTCTTCTTTTATTATATGCTGGTTTTAGTTCCTAAGTAGTGCCTCCCTTGTGGTACTTGCCCTTTCTGGGGTCTAATTCAGCTGATTTTGTATGGCCAGATTTTGGAGAAGCACGCGAGGATCTACCAGCTTTCCAGCCAGATATTGAACCCCAGACGTAATCTTGGCAACGAGTGGATTTCTTATTTTGCTCTCACATTCTATTGTAAATTATTCTTTTAAGGCGTTTAGCCACCGAGCAAGTGTTAGCTCGTGTTGAAACTTAATTTCTATTTGCCTTAGGGCTGTAACATGATTGACAAATCCTAGGATTGATATGTATGACTTAACCCTTGCTAGTCTTCACATTTTATATGACTAGCTTCATGATCATCTGAATATGTAATGTTTGGGATGCCTTACTTTGTATGTCTGATGATCTAACATCTTGTAACATTTACTTGCTTTCTTGAGATTGAGACACTAGGTTTGTTCTTGACCATAAGAGACTGATGGCTTGTAGATAAATCCTCATACATCTAGATAGTCGTGACCATATTGCGAGGTGGATTTCACATTAATGTACATAGCTGATTGTGTCTGTCCTCCGTTCTCCAGTATTCTGGTTCTGAGGCATGATAAGAACATAGGCTTCACAAATAGAACCCTCAAATCGAGCCTTGTTTTTTTACTTTTCTCTTTAAGTTGTTCAAATGCTGCACAAACGGGTACATCTACTGATAACCGATGGGCCCACCAACACGTGCCTCATAGGAAAGATGAATTGAAAAATGCTCCATGGAGTCGAAGAACCTAGGATGGAACATCCGCTCAAGCTTGCACAATGTTACCACAATATCCTTCTCTTGCTTTTCTAGACGATCGACAAGCCGCATAATAGAACAAAGATCTCTAAAGAATATGCTTAGCTCTGTCAATGGATCCCAAACGACCGACGGTAATAATTACTGAAATACGATCAGAATTAACCTCTCTATAAATACGTGATAGTCAGAGATCTTTATACCCGTCAGTTTGTTCTCCTTTGGGTCGATGCATCTTCTTAAATTCGGTATGTACCCGTCAGGAAATTTTAGGCCCTGAATCCACCTACAAAGTCTCTCTTTATCCTTCCTATCCAGTGAGAAAATTGCCTTAGACTGCTTATACTTTCCATTGCCTTCTTTTATCAAATGCAACGCAGGACGTCTACTTATATCTCCCAAGTCCAACCTGGCCTTGGAATTGTCTTTCGTCTTTCCTTTTACGTCTATCATAGTATTAATTATGTTGTCAAACACATTGTTCTCGATATTCAGGACATCAAGGTTATGTCTGATCAGATTGGTGTTCCAATATAGCAGGTCCCAGAATATATTATTTTTCGTCCAATTATAAGTACAACCAAATTCATCACACTTGTATCCCTTTGTAGGCTCTTCGATAGTACTTGGAAAATATTTGACCTCCTCTCATATCATGTCTTCGGTCCACCTTGGCGGTGGATTGGCCTTCTCCTACAACGTCGGTATAAAAAGCATTCATATTCCTCTGGAACGGATGATCCTTCGGCAGGAACTGTCGATGACAATCGAAGAAGCACGATTTTCCTCCGTATTTCAAATAAAAAGCCTTCGTGGAGTCCATGCAATACAGACATGAGCGATGACCATGAGTGCTCCATCACGATAACATTCTATAGGCCGAAAAGTCATTAATGGTCTACATAAGTGCGGCCCTGATCTGAAAGTTCTGCTTTCTGGAAACATCATACGTGTTGGCGCCTACTTCCCATAGCTGATTCAATTCATCTATCAATGGCTGTAAGTACACATCGATGTTCCTCTTCGGATTGTTCGGAACCCAGAATTATAACGGTTAGGAACATGTTAGAAGTCTTCATACACATCTATGACGGTAGGTTTGTACGGAGTGACAATCACTGGCCAACACGAATATTAGGAACCCGAAAGTCAAAACAGGGTAAAACCATCATAGGAGAGCCCCAATCTTATATTACACGGATCAGAAGCAAAATCTGGATACTCTCGATCAAAGTGCTTTCATGCTTCTCCATCGGATGGATGATCCAAAACTCTATCGATCTGTTCCCACCTGTGCCAACTCATATTCTCGACAGTTTCCTTCACTATAAACAACTTCTACAATCGCAGCATCAAAGGCAAGTAGTGCATCGAATCAGTCGACTTCCTTGCACCGTGAGTCCTACCTGAACTTGTTGTCTTACGTGATCAACACCACAAAATCTGCACACATCTTTATCCTTATTGTCCTTGTAGTACAACATGCATCCGTTGTGACATGCATCAATTTTATCATATCCTATCCAAAGCGATCTCACCATTCTCTTAGACCGGTAGAAGTCTGTAGGTAACTTGGCTCCCTCCGACAAGATCTCTATAACTAACTCAATGATTCGGTTGTAGCACTCTTGAGACATGTTAAAATTGAACTTGATGCTCAGCAGTCTTGTAACCACCTCCAACGGTGAACGATCCTCACAACCATGATACAAAGGAGTTCTTGCATTCTCCAGCAACTCCATGACTTTGCAGCATTGGCATTTGGTGCCTCCTCAACCGCATCATGATTGTCTGGATCGAAACTAGGCCCCTCGAAAACCTATGTTTACCCACCCTTCGTCGTAATTAGCGTGGTCATGGACATCCATATACGGCTCCAAATTAGGCTCTGGCTCTGATGCTACATAGACAAGTTCTCCGTGTGAGGTCCACTGATAGTAATTCGGCATGAAACCTCTCAAGTATAAATGATATGTCACTAGAGCTGTCAAGACGGGCCGGCGGGGCGGGCCGGCCTGTAACCCACCATAACCCACCATTTGGCGGGGCGGGCCGACCCACCATTTTGGCGGGCTGGAAAAATTCCAACCCAGCCCAACCCACCGGCGGGTCGCGGGCTAGGCGGTCCGGCCCGCTTAATTTTTTAATTAATTTTATTTGTTTTAGTTTCTTAAAAGGAAAAAAAATCATATATATAATATTTTCTACTCACTCTCATATGCATCAAATTACAAGTAAAATACAAGAAACATTATAATAGTAGATATTTCTTTAAAACTCCTTCATTCATGTAAATAAATGACGAAATTTAATATTTCATTCGTCATTACTTGTATTAAATGAGAATTTTTAGCATTTATTATACATATCTCATATATGTGCTAAATGAAAAAATAGACGGCGGGCCAACCCACTTGGCCTGCGGGCTAGCCCAACGCGGGGCGGGCTACTGGCGGGGCGGGGCGGGCCGCCTATGCCCGCCTGTTTGGCGGGCTCCGCAATGTTCAGTCCAACCCACCTTTTTGGCAGGCGGGGCGGACCGGCCCAACGGCTTAGCCCATTTTGACAGCTCTATATGTCACGTCCACTTCACGTCCACTTCTAGATGATATCTCAAGTTGCGACATCTCACGCATGGACACTTAATTTTGGTACGGTTTATGTAATAAGGGAACGTCTTAGCGAACTGTCGGAACTGCTCTACCCTATGTATAAATTCATCCCGCACACCACACATGTCATCAGAATGACGATTGTACATCCACGAACGTTGTCGCAGATAGTAATTCATATCCATTTGAAGATAATTATGCAAAGATAGATACACATTATTCGAGTATATTGTCCAAATGGATGCATAGATACATGAGTATTAAATTAGTGTCGTCACGTGGTCAATGTCAGCCCTTCTCTTTAAAGAAAATTTACTTCTGCAAGCCTTTTGAGGCTTTTAGAGTTATACAGGATTTCAAAAAAAATACTAAAAAAGGCCAAATATTATTAAAAAAATCTAGGATTTTTCTTTCTTTGTTTTTTTTTGATTCTTTTACTCCTTTCGTTCTTTATCTTTTCTCCTATTTTTTTGAAATCTGTAGAACTCTAAAAGCCTAAAAAAGGCTTACAGATGTAAATTTATTTGTCAAAGAAGGGATGACATGTACACTTGACTTCGGGCTGACACAGAGACTTACCTATGTATTTAAGATACCTAGCTAACACTTACCTACATATCACCTTAACTCTCGATATTTGTGTATCATGTGGATATTATGTACTATAATACGTAATATCATATTGATACTCTCTTGTATCTTGATACTAGGATACACTTTCAAATACCCATGACACTAACTATACACACGTTCATCAAAGTACCCTGAAATAAAGTGTACTAGGATACTCACTTTATACACTCTAGGTACTACGATATGCACGTTGGTGTTGTCACGTGTTCTTTGTGAGCTATTTTCTGAAAATAAAATTTACTTATGCAAGCCTTTTGAGGCTGTCAGCGTTATACTAGATTTTTGAAAAATCTATAAAAGACTAAGTTATTTGACTTTTTGGTATAACCCTGATAGCCACAAAGGCTTGAGTAAGTAAATTTAGTTTCCAGAGAAGGGCGCACATGAAAACTTGATTTCAGGTTAACATGACACTTAACATAAGAGATAATAATATCTTTGTCGTCATGTGTTTCTTGTGAGCCCACAAGGAAAACTTGACCTCAGAGTGTCCAAGCTAGCACTTACCTAGCTAGCACTCTAGATAATTTCAATTAAACCCCCAAACTTACCTTGATAATTACCCAATTCCTAAAATATCTTATATGCTTCTAGGATACACACTATATACTTCTAGGATGCTCACTCTATATCTTATATACCTTCCCCAATTTTTTACTAGAATACTCACATTGTATCTTGTAGTGTATTTAATTGGTTGGGTGTCAGATTTTTTAAAGCCATCAAGTTGGAAGCACGGACACGACACTCGACAATATAGTATAGAAAACTATATTAGCCATAAATTGGGGGAATTCAAATTAATAACAACTAGCTGATTGAATTCATTGATTACGATACACAATTTTTTTCCAAGCAGATTACTGTAAGCCTAGAATATTGTCTAATTAACTGTCTACGCATCATAAAAGTTGTATAATTGTATGATTGAAACAATATATACATTTCATATCTCCTTTATTTCTAAAATAATATAATTAGAATGAGAGACTTGTATATATAATATGGGGAGAAAAATAGTGTGTGTATGTCCGTATCTGTGTGTCAATGTACGTATGTCCGTTTTTGTGTCTGTGGCGTGACACATGTTAGTATGTGTATGTCTGTGTCTTCATGTTAGTGTGTGTATGTTTGTGTCTGTGTGCCAGTGTATATGTCCATATCTGCATGTTAGTGTGTGTATGTATGTGTCTGTATGTTAGTGTGTCCGTGTTTGTGTCTCAGTGTATGAATGTATGTGTCTGTGTCCGTGTCTGTGTTATGTCAGAATGAGGGAGATTGGAATAGGGTTAGGCGTTACCTGAGCGAGGGGGGTCGTCGGGACAGAGAGGCACCGGGGCAGGGGTTGAGGGGGGTCGAGCGGGGCTTAGGGAGGTCTCGGGACTGAGGGACGCCGCTGTAGGGGGGCGGGAGGGGGGAGGGTTGCTGGAGTCAAGAGAGGTCGAGGGGAGTCCGAAAAGAAGATGAGAGGGGGGTCGTCCGAGTGGAGAAGGGCGTCATGGGCTGGGGGTCGCCCGGGGAAGGGGGTCACCGGATAGAAGAGGGGGTCGCCGGAGAGGAGAAGGAAATTTTGGGGAGAGCGCACGGGAGTAAAAATTTGAAGAAAAAATATAAGTCGATCGGCCAGCTCCAAACCTTATATGAAATAAGTTATAAATATTGTTGTCAACGTCGCTAAACGTCGTTGTACATTAATAAACTGACGATATTTAACTACATGAATTACTAAACGTCGCACTCTAAAAAAATAGCAACGTTTTTCCGACGAAACCGTGACATTAGCACGACGTTTACTTTCCTAATAATAAACTTGTCGTAAAATAAAGCTGAAAGTCACTGATAGTGATGTTTAGCGATGTTTCGCTAAATGCAACAAAAATAGCAACTTTTTACAATGGCGTCGCTAAATCCGTCGCCAATATGACTTATTTTAGAAGTGACCCGAGATGCTATACGTATCGAAGAAATCGTCGATGACTTTATAGTCTCGTCCTGATCAATCACAAAGTTTACGATCAACCAGTTCGACATTCTCGTATTGCTATTTATAAAAAAAATTGATCGTAGGTCCTATTCGTTTTGCATTCTCATATCGCGCTTATATTTTCTTGCGTATCAATTTTGATAGCGCGAGGGTCAACTTTGAATCTATATCAACGTCAACTTAACTCGCATCACATATAATCAAGTTTGACAAGGAACTTTTCTATATGCATCACATTATTTATCGATTCGTCGTGTCCCACAATATTTCGATCGCGTAACCGAGTTACATATTATCCAACATACATCCCTCCAGTTATACGATCATGCCCTCTACGTTTCGCTTGTTTCAGTCGTACTCAAATGAGTTTCATCGCAATATAACCAACTATCTCTTAGGCACGATTATCCGTATCAATCAACTTTTTTATCGAGTTCGCAATTCGTGCGATCCGATTATAATTCGTATCGCTAATATTTTTATTGAGTTCGCAAGTCGTACGACCCGATACAATTCGCATCGCCAATATTTTTATCGAGTTTCCAAGTCGTGCGACCCGATTACAATTCGTATCGACCAATATTTTTATCAAATTTGCAAGTCGTACGATCCGATTACAATTCGTATCGCCAACATTTTCATCGAGTTCACAAGTCATGCGACCCGATTATCGTATCGACCAATATTTTTATCGAATTCGCAAGTCGTGTGATTCGATTTCAATTAGCATCGACCAACTATTTTTATCGAGTTCGCAAGTCGTACGATTCGATTATAACATTGAGTTTCCTATTTCGCCGATCCAATTATTATCTCGAAGCAAAATCGTTCACTAGTCCCGATCATTTGACCGACTTATAAATTTCCGTCCGACGTATCATTCATTGATACAAGTCCACGCCTTATCGTTTTAATCGATTATTGAAGAATACTTGCATCAACATACCGTCATACAAATTTTCAATCGAGTCTTGGTGCTAACCCGTTCGTTGCGGACAAACGTTCTGCAATTCTCATAATGCATCGATGCGATCCATCGCACAAGTGGTATAGCATATACCACTCAAAAATTGAGCCATTAATCGCATAGGTGGTATGGCATATACAACTCAGAAATTAAGTCATTTCCCTCGTATCATACTCGGTATGAACCAACAGTCTATTTTGACTCATAATTTTTGCAGTGATCTTGCTGATCACAACCGAAACATTTGAGTAATCAAAATCTGACTTGCTATCCCGCAGTGATCATGCCGATCACAAACATAACTTTTAATTAAATCAAAATTCAACACAACTCGGCCAATGTGTATATTTTGCCAACATAAGTTCAGTGCGCAATCGAACCAATTCGTTTATCTCGATTTATGAATTTTGTTCCATCCGTTGTACCTCGTACAATGATTTATTTCTGCATCCGTTCCTACCTCGTACAATAATTCATTTCTGACATCCATTGCACCTTGTGCAATGTTTTATTTTCGACATCTGTTTCTGACATCCGTTGCACCTCATGCAACGTTTATTTTCGACATCTGTTGCACCTTGTACAATGATTAATTTTTGACATTCAAAGCTAATACTCGAATCTGTTCAACACATTCGATATCAACTTTCATTTTCATTGCAACGCATCATTCACGATTTAACTCGTTGAAATTGATACAGTAACATTCTACGACTTTTCATTATATCGATACAACCAATATTTCTTATATCGACTATTGCATCAAAATAATAAACATCTCGATTCACATTTCATAACTTGTTGCACTTGCAGCAACAAACATCTCATTTAACATCTCATAACTTATTGCACTTGCAGCAACAAATATTTTATGACTTGTTGCACTCAATGCAATAAACCTTTCACGACATTCTCAACAAATATCATGTAATTTCTGAAAGACATGCGGTAAATTTACACGATGTATTAGACTTATTGTATGGAACATCAGTGCGGCATCGAGTAGTGTCAAGAGTGATTTAATTGTGGTAGACAACTTTTTAGAATTGAAACGAAGTAAGCATCCTGAGAAAATTGAACCTAGAGCTCCGATACCAATTTACGACGCCCTGACTCGAGAAATCGTTCGTCCTCACTTGATTTTACCAAATCGATCATCTTCGCTGGAGCGTGATGTCTTACGAGTCTGGAGTTGCACTCGTACAAGGCAAGATGACAAGTTCTCTAAATAGTTGTTTTTGATTTGTTATTAGCAGGAAAGAAAACAGAGTATACGAAACAATTCTCTTTATTGATAAATGGACTGAGATTACAAAGGCTTTCAATAGCCTAACTGAATTTGCCAGATTGGCTTACACCACTCAGGTTCTCTCTTACCCACAAAAGATTTCACAGTTCCATATATTATGTTTTTTATATCTCGGCTGCATCATCCTGTTGCAAGTTCGAACGTCAATACGGTCGCTATGTCTCAATATGCTACGACGTTTCATGCCTCAGCCCGTTCAAGCGAAGCTCTGTCGCTGTAACGCCCCAGTCCCAAAATACTTAGGACCAAGTACGTAGACATGTCAGCTGCATACATACGAAGCATACTCTAATATACGGAAACCTCGTATGTATATATAAGCTATAAAAGTAGTAACCATGAAACTAATCTCATCCACAAACCAATATATCATAAAATCAACTTATTAAAGTCATTTGTACAAAACTTTGGGCGGAGAAAAATCTACTACCAACTAAAAGAGAGAAATACATAGCAACGATGGAAGAGTCGAGCGAAGCGAAAGACGATCCAAAAGCTAGCATCGCGAAGGTAGATTATAAACTATGTCCTTGGCTAGAACACCTGCAAAAATCACAAACACACCTAGAGAAAACACCAGGTCCTCATAGGGACGTAACAAGATACAGGAAGAACATGCTAATATGAACTGTCAGAATAATAAAATAATATACAAAAGACTATCCTAGACACAAATATGCAAAGGGGATTCTAACCGTCCAATGTGCAATTTAGAGGACAACTTTCATGCGCATGGGTGGGATTTAGGCTATAAGTACGTAACTGGCATCCATTCATACGTATCCGGCCGTAACATCCAAAACGTCGGAGGGTATCTGCAAATATATCACACCATAGTTTCTTTCGAAAACTATGGTTTACCTGTTTGGCTTCCTATACGCACTAGTGACTGTCCTCCCCCAAGATTTCCCACACTGACCAAGTCATGTCCATAACCTGTCCAGTTTTGTAACTGCTTGAGTCTCTATACCATAATCATAACAGTTACGATCTATTCGTCGCACGACTTCTTACATAGAGATGACCAAGTAAATATGCAAGCCGTGCCCCTAGCAACATGTCTCAAACTGTGTAGTGTAAGTGTCATGGCCAATGGAGATATAAGGATATCCCATAATAAGAAGGTAGTCTGCTAAAACTAAGACAACATGCATCAAATAAAATAAAGCAACGAAAAATGACTAATAGAGTCGCTTGCACCCAAGTATGGCTTGGAAGTGCAGTTTATAACAACTAAAACTAACAAATATGAAAAAAAAGTAAATAAATGCTGAAAATAAATAATATAACAGTAAATACAGCAAGGTATACTTGCCTGGGTCCTGAGCACTGTGGTGGCGAAGATCAGACAGGAAAGTAGGTGGAACAACGGCTACTGAGAAACTAAGGTCCAAACAAACATCTCCGGATGCTGAAAATAGTCTATTATCTAATTATAATTAATACTGTACCGATTAGATTTATTTAATAAATTTTTAATTAGGATATTGTATAGATTTTCGTATCAGCTTTCCGAAAAAATAAACGGATCGCATTTTCGTGCCCGAAATCTCCCGAAATCGCGAAAATATCGAAACACGTTTGTTTTTCGGACATCTAATACTCAAACAGTTTTACAGAAATCTACAGAACAAATTTTGTCTATTAAAATATGTTTTTGGAAAGCTTTCCTCGATATGCTTCTTTTAAAAAAATAGAGGTGAAACGGACTTCGAAGCTAGGAGGTATCGTCGTTCCAAGTTGCTCTTGCTGCTAAAAAACGGGGCTGAATTCTAATGACGAATTTTAGAGTTTCTATTGGACTAAAAATAATTTCAAATTATGGCTGATAGAAGGGGAATGTATTGGGTTTATATAGGTATTTATTTCAGATTTATCTCCTAAATTAGATAGGATTTGATTTAAATAAATTGGAGTTTGCTTTGTTAGGATAGGATATAGATAGAGATGTTTTCCAAGTAGAAGTAGGATTAGTATTTATTTAAAATATTGTTATATTTATCTAAATTATTATAGGTAATACATATAATTTATATTTATTTAAATAATCTACGTCTAATATTATTTATACAAGTTGCATTAGTTAATACTAAATTGACTTTTATTATATATTACGTAAATAGTGTACAATATATGTAAGAGGTAAAGTTTAATAAAAGTCATGAAATAAATCTTGAAATCTTCAAAAAAAAATTGTACAATATATTTTAGAACCTTAATACTAGAAAAATAGTTTTATATATTTTTATACTAAATTTACTAATGAGCACTATTATTATTAATATCTTATTATTATTATTATTATTATTATTATTATTATTATTATTATTACTATTATTATTATCACCATATATTTGAATATATAAAACAAATAGAGGCCATTTGTAATATTTTTAGTGTGTGCGGGGAATCGAACAGTTGCACCAAATTGTCGGGGGCACACTCGGTCATGCCAAGATCCTAGACGTAGGGTCATTGGGTCTGTCCGATTAGATGTCGTGCGTTAAAATCGCACACAACGAAAGATGGTCAAACTCCTAATTAATTATAAATATTGCGTCATGTAAGTTGCGCATAAAAAAATGAAGTGCATGGGAGGGCTTTTGGGTGTAACGAAAAATCCATGGTTCGTAGTATAGCTCGACTAGGTCACATATCCAAAACTTATTGGATAAAATTATGTCATGTGGCGCTCCAATTGTTCAAGCCACGGTAATGTGTATTTAATTATAAAATTAAATATAAGGTTTTTATTCACCAATAATTTATTAAAATTAAAAATTAAAAATTACCACAATATTCTTAGTCGAAAATCTGGGGGTTTACAGCCGCGAGCAGACCATTCCTTGAACATACAAGTAATCTGGTGGAAGATCAGTAATAATTGTAGTACCCCGTTCCGTGAAGGCACTAGATAGACAGAGAGATCGGACTGCTGGCTCTGCAACAGAAGACGATTGATCTGGATGAGTGGACGAAGACTCATTTTCTGATTCACTTATCCCTAATAAGAATCTGAGTTTTTGAATGAATGTTATTGCTAATAACAAGATGGTAATCATTGAGAATGCTAGTACAAATCAGTATACTCATATCACATGTTGCTATGCTAAGAACAAGAAAAGAGGACTTGTATGCTAGAAAAGAGAACTTGTATGCTAAGAAAAAGATTATTGCCTGATAATAAGAAATTAATTGTTGTCCATGCTAAAGATAGATTTTGCTCTAATATGAATATTTGTCATGTTTAATTAAAAAAAGAATGTCAGCTATGTGATTCGAAATGAAGAAAGGCACGAAATGAACGTGTCGAATATCTGCAAAGGCATGAAGGGAACGTGTCGTATATCTGCTAAAGTACGAAATAAACGTTCGTATATCTAAAAGATATGATCAAAGTCTGTTTCATCTAATAGAAATGCAAGAGCATATGCATTAGCCTCGGACAACTTGTGCACAAGTACGTCTCTCGAGTGGATTCTTGGGGCGCCTCAAACCATTCGACCTAGGAGAGATTAGGGCACCCTGAGGTAAAAGAGACCTCGCGATCATGGGGTGTTGATATAGCTGTCAAGACGGGCCGGCGGGACGGGCCGACCCGTTACCCACCATAACCCATCATTTGGCGGGGCGGGACGGGCCGACCCACCATTTTGGTGGGCTGGAAAAATTCCAACCCAGCCCAACCCACCGGCGGGCCGCGAGCTAGACGGGCCGGCCCCTTAATTTTTTTAAAATTTTAAATTATTATTTAGTTTCTTAAAAGGAAAAAAAATTCATATATATATATATAATATTTTCTACTCACTCTTATATACATCAAATTACAAGTAAAATACAAGAAACATTATAATAGTAGATATTTCTTTAAAACACCTTCATTCATGTAAATAAATGACCAAATTTAATATTTTATACGTCATTACTTGCATTAAATGAGATTTTTATCATTTATAATACATATCTCATATATGTGCTAAATAAAAAAATTAAATTTTCTATAAAAAATAGATGGCGGGCCAACCCACTTGGCCCGCGGGCTAGCCCACCGCGGGGCGGGCTACTAGCGGGCCAGCCCACCTAGGCCTGCCTATTTGGCGGGCTCCTAAATGCTCGGCCCAACCCACTTTTTGGCAGGACGAGGCGGGCCGGCCCAACGGGCTTAGCCCATTTTGACAGCTCTAGGTGTTGAGTCCTTAGCGACGAGCTGAACCAAAGCGTCACAACGGCTAATCATGGGAATACCCATGGACCATCATATAGATAAGTGTTGATTGGTACAGAGCTGAACTGGAGAGTCATAGATGCCAATCATTGTGAATGTGTCAAGAATGTTTTGCTAAGAGCTAACAATGAAGTGCCGAATAGAGAACAATCGGTTATATCATATTTATGCTAATCCTTGTCATGTGTAGGGATAGACCGTCGGCTATGGTAAGAATCACTGAAAAAGTGATACATGTGTTGCTTAAGTTTCTGATTATGAATATGCTTATAAAAAAATAGTCTGTGCCAAAGAATTGCTAATGTCCCGAAAACAGAACAAGAAGAATGACACTTGGAATATGATTTGTATCAATGAACAATCTGTTGCAAAAAATTTGTTATGTCCCAGTAAAGGAAAAGATATGATAATCATGTTTGTAATATGACCCTTTCAATGTCTTGAATAAGAGAAAAGAATGATGATGCTATTGCCCCTGAGAATAGAGTATGACACATAAAATATGCTGCGCACTTCACAAGAAAAGAATAGTCATCGTACATGAAATGAATAGTCCCTCGTATGCTAGAAATGAAAGAAACGATATGTTGGCTTTTCAAAGTATTTTCAAAAGATGTAATCTGACTCTGATTTGTATGAAATGAACATAGGTAAAAGTAGCAAGATCACATCACAAGAAATATTTACTCACTAAATGAACTAGTGATCGTTTCAGACGATGTAGCCTTTGTTCACAATCACTAGTATGTTAATATACTGACTTACCAATAGTCTGCACGCAGGTGTAGATGTGTCGAGATGGATAGTCCGAAGCGACAGCCCAAACCTCATCCTCAGGAGCCAGAAATCAGAAGAGATGCCAAGAGATAGACATCTGTTGCAAAGAGTTGGTTTTGTATATAAAGGAATATAATGTATGGAACGGTATCATTGTAAGCTGTAAAGTTCTGAAAGAATGTAAGCATTGTATTAGAGAGAATTGAGAGCTTATAATCTGTTCAAATAAAATCAATAAGGAGAATTTGTTTCTTTTACCTTGTGTTCAATTATATTATGCAATGTGTCCGCTGCTAATTTCAGTTATCTGCTTTATGTTCCGTTGCGATGTTGTCGATGTTTGTCTATCTTGTCTTGTTACAAGTCTTGGCCTTGTGCAAGCGCAACTTTGGCTTGTACGGTATCACGTCTTAAGCGAGGACAAACGGTTCCACAAAGTCCGAAACGAGCAAGAAAGGACTCTGCGGGATCGGGGCGTGACACTAATCCTTTCGCGTACTGATCAGAGACCCACTTTACTAAACCGACATTAAGTAGATATATTGAATCATGCAATATACAATTTAGTACATTTATCAATGCAAATTTGACTTAAAATATGTATTAATAAATGTAAAATATGTATTAATAAATGTGTTGTTTGGAGTACCCCTATGAAATGTCCATTTATCAATATATTAACATATGTCCTCAGTCATCTCCAATAGGGTTTCTATCTTCTCTATTTCTTTGGTAAAAACTCATCTTAGAAAAAACTTCTCTCGGCAAAGATTTTTATTCCAATTTCTATCATATGTGACTGTGATGTGATGTAGGATGAAAAGCTCCCAGCAATGATTTCTATCATATGTGACAGTGATATATGATGGAGAGTAGACCTGTCAATGGACAGTCGAAAATTCGAATCTGATTTATTCCGTATCCGAAATTTCAGATATTATTCAAAATTTTGGATATCGGATTCGGATATCCGAATATTTTTCGGATATTCGGATACGAATTCGGATATTAAGTTATTCAAATCCGTTAATATCTGATCCGACTTTAAATTGCAAATTTCGGATATCGGATTCAGATATCGAATTCGGATATCCAAAATTTTATATATATTATAGTATGATTGTATTTAATATATATTAATTAATAGAGAAGATTAAAAGATTTTATTCTCAACTGACTTTTACATAAATCAGTTCATTTATTACTTTTTTACTTATATATTATAATATAATTTACATATAATTGTAACATATATTAATTACAATTCATAAGAGAAGATGAAAGGGCTCAAATATGTAGAGCAATATATATATATATATATATATATATATATATATATATATATATATATATATATATATATATATATATATATATATATATATATATATATTGCTCTACATATTTGAGCCTATATATATATATATATATATATATATATATATATATATATATATATATATATATATATATATTGTTATTCCCGGGGCTTGATCAAAGATGAAAAAACTGATGCAATCGAGATCTGAGATGTCACACAAAAACTTTGCAGTGATCAAACTCAAGATCTATGATGGTACAATAAATTAAATAGCCAAATTACAATCTGAAGGAGGGAAATAGAGAAAAGAAGATCTCTCGTTCTTCCTTGCAAACGTGTTACAATTGGGACAGAACGAGTTACAATAATCTAGAGAGAGATGAGAAGAAGAACAATACTGGGGTATCAAAATACCGTTGCTCAAAGCAAGATTCGCCCCACACGATCTGCTTCCAGGAACCAGCAAGTTGAAAAACTTGTGGAACGCTCGAAGTCACCTCTGTTCTGACTCCTCGGATGGACTTGCAATGGCGGCAGCAACACTCTCTCTCTTTCTCCTTTTCTGACTTGTATTTTCGTAGTAGCCATAAAGGAGGCCAGAAGAGAGTATATATAGAGAGAGGGTGGAAACCCTAGCCGCCTCTTCAGTTATGGAAAGATTGAATCAAATCACAAAAAGATAGCAACGAATTAATTCTAATCCCACAAAGATAGGATCTGAATTAATTCAAATCCCACAAAGATAGGAACGAAATTAATTCAAATCCCACAAAGATAGGATCTGAATTAATCGCATTGATTCATCCTTTCCATAACTGATTTGTAATTTGCACAGTCAGCGTAGCCCTCCATGTGGCAGCAGCAGCAGCAGCCTGGCCGCATGGACCGCTTGGGCCGCATGGACCACATGAGCCGCATAAGCCGTATGGCCGCATGGGCCGCATAAGCCGCATGAGCCGTATGGCCGCATGGACCGCATGGACCGCATGAGCCGTATGGCCGCATGACCGCATGACCGCATGGACCGCATGCCGCATAAGACCGCATGGCCGCATATGAGCCGCATGACTGCTGACGTGCTAAGTACAAAGTGCGCCAACAAAATGCCACATTACGCCTCATGAGCCCATAGGCCCGAGTCCGAGTCCGAGTCCGAGTCGCTAAGCCCCGTTGGGGCTTATCTCTAAATGGAATTAATCCAAGAGAATGACAAAAGCATTAATGCTTAATCCTTGGAGCCTTATTCTTACCTCCTAGTAAAATCACCCACATGGTTCCCTCCTTAGGGTCACCACCCCATGTGCATCTCTCAACAACACAACCAAGTATATATGTTGAGATAACTCATGGTGCATTTCCGATGTGGGACTATAATTTTACAAGGCATGTTGAGAGCAAGCTCTCTCCATGTAAAGAAAGCACCAACAATCCCCCACATAATATATATATGTGTCCAGGGTTGAGCGTTCCCCACAGTAACTGTCCATTTTGCATTAGGATAGATGTCGCTGACGACTTGAATCTTCCCATATGGGTTAAATAATAATGTGATACAAGAATGGACTACGCCTTGAATTCTGCACCACAATTGTAATTCTTCCCACTCACAAAGTGTAGTTACGTGTGCTTCTGGCTGCACATTAAAGGCCCTGTGCCAGCCTGGTTTCAGTGTATAATTTTGGGCGTCTACAAGTTTACCCTCAAGAACGGCCTGATATCTTTTCCATACACTATAGGTGAGTTCTTTATTAAAGAGATATGGCATGAAGCCTTGCGCTTCCTTGCGGTGCTACGCCGCTATGACATGGCCTGAAGCCGAGGCATTATCCCTACCTGGGAACCTCATCGTAGTGTCATACTACTGTAGCATGAGGTCACAAGCCTCTTTGTAGTGCCAAACTACCCAGCATGAAGCCTAAGGCTTCCTTGCGGTGTTACGCCGCAACGATATGGCTTGCAATGCCGAGGCTTTACCCCTACCTGGGTACCTCATCGTGGTGTCGTGCCACTGTAACATGGGGCCATCCTCCCCTTTGTAGTGCTGTCTACAACTCTTTAATTACGTCATACAGTAATAGGCTACCTGCCTATTTGCGGTGCTACGCCGCTATGACTTGGCTTGCAAAGTCGAGGCATTACCCCTACCTGGAACCTCATGGTGGAGTCATCCCACTGTAGCATGGAGTTTTACTCCTTGTAGTGCTGCTCTACCGTGCTTCCTGTAAAGCACACCAGGCATTCACTCTGCCTGAGAACTCATTAAGGCGTTTAAGCCAACCTTCCACAGGATCTGTTTTTTTTTTGCAGAAAAATACATAGTAGACAACAGTGATTATGGGTCCGTATCCCTTCCATGTTCCAGAGAACAAGTACCCACTGTTACCTGATAGTTTTCCAGTCAGTGATCCTCCTTTGAACCAAAAGTTAGATGCCTAGTAGATTTCTCTTTGAACTAATAGCATAAAACTTTATGGTAGGATTACAAAGACACACTATCAGAATGCCTTCAAGCCCATTTTACAAGCTGTGTTATCGACCAACTGGCGCTTGAGGCCCTTTGTGAATGGATCTGCCAGGTTCTCCTGACTCCGAACATCAACCACTACAATCACACCTCTTTTGATAAGATCGTGTACTGCCCTGTGCTTCAACCGCACAGTCCTCTTTTTTCCGTTGAAGAGGTCATTTGATGCTACCGCCGCAGTCGCCTGGTTGTCACAGTATATCGGTATTGCCGGTATCTGAGCCCCAACCACTGGAAGATCATACATGAGCTCCCGAAGCCATTCTGCTTCATCTGCTGCAGTTTCAAGTGCATAGAATTCAGATTCCATGGAGGAACGAGAGAGTATAGTCTGCTTCTTCGACTTCCACGATATAGCAGCTCCACCCAAGGAAAAGACATATCCACCTGTGGATCTCTCGCTTTCTACCTCTGAACACCAGCTAGCATCACTGAAGCCTTCCACTACTGTTGGATATCCGTTGTAGTACAGTGCATATGTCTGAGTCTTCTTGAGATATCTCATCACCCGCTTCACAGCTTTCCAGTGCTCAACCCCTGGGTTGCTTGTGAACCGACTCAGCATTTCCACGGTGAAAGCTATGTCAGGCCTTGTGGCAGTGATTGCGTACATCAAACTTTCGATAACGCTAGAATACTCCAGCTGCCTGACGCTTTCCCTCGAGTTTGGCTTCAGCTTCTGATCACACCTGTACGGCGTATCGATCCCTGGAAGATCCTTATACCCATAGCGTGTGAGCATCTTCTCAATGTAGTGAGATTGTGACAGCGCTACTCCAGTGTCTGTCCGGATGATCTTTATGCCCAAGATGACATCTGCATCCTCCAAGTCCTTCATACTGAACTTGGTTGAGAGGAACTTTTTTGTCTCTGTGACACAGCCTATATCCGTACCTAGGATTAGCATGTCGTCCACGTACAGACAAACGATGACTCCTCTTCCATCAACGAGCTTTGTGTAAACACATTTGTCCGTCTCGCTGACTCTGTAGCCGTTTGACCTAATAACTTTGTCAAACTTCTCATGCCATATCTTGGGAGCTTGCTTCAAACCATACAATGATTTCACCAACTTGCAGACTTTGTCTTCAAGACCTTTGACGACAAATCTATCTGGTTGTTGCATGTAAATCTCTTCGATCAGCTCCCCATTCAGGAATACTGTCTTTACATCCATCTGATGTATCACCAACTTATGTATAGCTGCTAGAGCGATTAACATCCTGATGGTGGTCATCCGAGCTACTGGAGCGTACGTGTCAAAGTAGTCTATCCCCTGTTTCTGAGAAAATCCCTTGGCTACCAGTCTGGCCTTGAACTTGTCAATAGTTCCATCTGCCTTCATCTTCTTCTTGAAGATCCATTTACATCCGATGGACTTTTCTCCTTCAGGTAGATCTACCAACACCCATATGTTATTGGAGGTGATAGAGTCAAACTCGTCATTCACTGCCTCCTTCCAGAAGATAGCATCTCTGGTCTTCATCGCCTCATCATAGGTAAGCGGATCTGCTTCCACATGATAGGTGACAAAGTCATCTCTGAAGTCTTTCGGTCTCCTCGCTCGCTTAGCTGACGGCTCTGCGAGTTCTGGTACAAGAGTTGTTTCATCAACAACAGCTTCTTCTTGGACTACTGGCCCATATGAGATTTCAGTCTCATTTGCACCTACATTATTTTCCGGAATGTCCGAAAGAACAATGTTTTTGTCTTTTGCAAACTTGTCTTCAAAGTATTCAGCATCGCGAGATTCGATGATATGATTTGACTCAATATCAAGAAATTTCCTAGCATCACTCTTCTCGCCATACCCCAAGAAGATCGCCTTCGTAGTCCTTGTCCCTAGCTTCTGAATCTTCAGATCTGGGAGCTTCACATACGCCAGATACCCCCACACTCGAATGACATTCAAGTTTGGTCTGACTTTGAACCAGAGTTCATGAGGAGTTACGTCCGAAGTTGCATATGGCACTCTATTTAGAATGAAAGTGGCCGTTAATGCAGCTTCTCCCCAGTAGCATTTTGGAAGACCTGCAGTAAGCATCATAGAATTCATCATTTCTGTTAATGTTCGGTTCTTCCTCTCTACTACTCCGTTGGATTGAGAAGAATATGGAGCAGTAGTCTCGCATATGATTCCATGTTCTTTGCAGAATGATGCGAATTCATGAGACCTGTACTCCCCACCTCGATCACTTCTCAACCTCTTGAGTTGTTGTCCAGTCTGCCGTTCAGCTTCGGTCCTGAACTCTCTGAACTTCTCGAAAGCTTCATCTTTAGACTTGAGCAAGTAGACGAACGCGTATTTTGAGAAGTCGTCGATGAAGGTTATGAAATACTTCATCCCGGCCTTCGTGGAGAAATGTTTGAAGTCACAGATATCGGAGTGCACCAACTCCAGAAGATCTGTGCTTCGATTGACCCGATGAAAGGGTTTCCTTGTGATCTTCGTCTGAGCACACACTTCACACTTCTCCACCTTACCCCCACAATTGGAGATAAGTCCTAGACTAGACATTTTGTTAATTCTTTTACAATGAACATGTCCTAGTCTATTATGCCACAACTCAAGAGAATAATCAAAAAATGCAACTGCATTAATGTCATCAAACTGGTTGACAAGCTAAATTTTAAATATTCCTTCGGTTAGATAAGCCTTCCCGAAGTATGTTCCCTTCTTGGACATCACCATCTGACCAGCATTGATGTCCATCCTCAAGCCTGCGTTGCAGAGCAGGCTCCCAGAGATCAGGTTCTTGGTAATCGCTGGAACATGCTTCATACCTTGAAGCGTCAGAGTGTTCCCAGAAGTGAGTTTCAGTTCCACGGTCCCGATCCCCAGAACTCAGCTTGGGCTTGGTTCGCCATGACAACCTTCTCAGATATCGGCTGGTACGTGACGAACCATTCCTTGCCAGAACAGACATGGCAAGTCGCACCAGTGTCTATCCACCAGTCAGAGTCAACCCCCACAGTTGTGACCTGTCCGATCATAGCAACAATGTTAGAAACCAATGAAACCTTATTAGGCTCACCTTTCTCTGATTGTTTAGGCTTAGATCTGCATTCACTCTTGTAGTGGCCTTTCTTGCCATAATTGTAACAAGTCACGTGGGACTTAGTCTTCTGTTGCTTGAATGAAGGACCCTTCACTTTTAGATTAGTGAAGCCATTCTTCTTGGGATGAAAAGTCGCCTGCTTCCCCTTGGGATCTCTCGTCTGCACAAGATTGGCTTTAGCCAACTGTTTGGACAGAGTGTCCACCTTCTGTTGGAAACGCATCTCGTCCTCAACATGGATCTCTTGAAGTAGATCTCCCAAGCTAATGTCTAGCTTCTTTCTGTGCATCCTTGCATAGAAGGTACTCCATCCAGCAGGAAGTTTTGAGACGATCCCTCCGACGACAAACTTGTCGGGAAGGGGCATCTCTTCGTCTTCCAGTTTCTGACGCAGCTTCAGAAATTCCTTCACCTGTGGCAGCATGGACTTTTCGTCCTCAAAGAGTAATTTGTGATATTTTTCAACCACAAACATTTTGCTCTTGTTCCTGTCTTCTTCATACAGATTTTTCACAGACTCCCATATGTCTCTGGCAAGTTCCTTCTTTGAGTAGGATTCTGCCAGGGAGTCCTCCATAGCATTCAGGATGAGAAGCCTGCAAATGCTATTTTCCCTTCTCTACTTGGCCTGGAGTTTGGTAGCCGCGTTGATGGCGGCAGTAGATCCAGTGTCTGGAACAGAGGGTTCTTCCTCCAACAGAACATGATCAACGTCTTTTAGTTGAAGAGTTAGGTACACCTTTCTCTTCCAGACTTGATAGTGCTCTCCATCGAATTTTTCCAACTTGCAGAAGTCCGATTGGAGGAGCGAAGCATTAATGTTTTCCATCTACACGGATCTTGCTTTGAGATTGTTATTCCCGGGGCTTGATCAAAGATGGAAAACTGATGCAATCGAGATCTGAGATGTCACACAAAAACTTTGCAGTGATCAAACTCAAGATCTACGATGGTACAATAAATCAAATAGCCAAATTACAATCTGAAGGAGGGAAATAGAGAAAAGAAGATCTCTCGTTCTTCCTTGCAAACGTGTTACAATTGGGACATAACGAGTTACAATAATCTAGAGAGAGATGAGAAGAAGAACAATGCTGGGGTGTCAAAACACCGTTGCTCAAAGCAAGATTCGCCCCACACGATCTGCTTCCAGGAACCAGCAAGTTGAAAAACTTGTGGAACGCTCGAAGTCACCTCTGTTCTGACTCCTCGGATGGACTTGCAATGGCGGCAGCAACTCTCTCTCTCTTTCTCCTTTTCTGACTTGTATTTTCGTAGTAGCCACAAAGGAGGCCAAAAGAGAGTATATATAGAGAGAGGGTGGAAACCCTAGCCGCCTCTTCAGTTATGGAAAGATTGAATCAAATCACAAAAAGATAGCAACGAATTAATTCTAATCCCACAAAGATAGGATCTGAATTAATTCAAATCCCACAAAGATAGGAACGAAATTAATTCAAATCCCACAAAGATAGGATCTGAATTAATCGCATTGATTCATCCTTTCCATAACTGATTTGTAATTTGCACAGTCAGCGTAGCCCTCCATGTGGCAGCAGCAGCAGCAGCCTGGCCGCATGGACCGCTTGGGCCGCATGGACCGCATGGACCGCATGAGCCGCATGGCCGCATATGAGCCGCATGACCGCTGACGTGCTAAGTGCAAAGTGCGCCAACAAAATGCCACATTACGTCTCATGAGCCCATGAGCCCGAGTCCGAGTCCGAGTCCGAGTCGCTAAGCTCCGTTGGGACTTAGCTCCAAATGGAATTAATCCAAGAGAATGACAAAAGCATTAATGCTTAATCCTTGGAGCCTTATTCTTACCTCCTAGTAAAATCACCCACATGGTTCCCTCCTTAGGGTCACCACCCCATGTGCATCTCTCAACAACACAACCAAGTATATATGTTGAGATAACTCATGGTGCATTTCCGATGTGGGACTATAATTTTACAAGGCATGTTGAGAGCAAGCTCTCTCCATGTAAAAAAAGCACCAACATATATATATATATATATATATATATATATATATATATATATATATATATATATATATGGCCTACTCAAATTGAGCATTGATGGAATTTTCAACAGAAGATGAAAGGACTCAAATAGAGCAATATGTAGAGCAAGTCAATTGAGCATTCTTGAAATTTTTAACAGCGAAAGGGCTCAAATAGAGCAATTGAATTTGGTTTTCGGATATTCGGATAGTAACTAAAATTTTAATATATCAGATTCGAATTCGAATTTCAGATATTCGAATAATTGCATTCGAATTTTGTTAGCTAATCGGATCGGATATCATCCGATATCCGTTAAACTAGATGGATACGAATTCGGAGTGTCAAAAGAGATATCCGTTCGAATAACGGATCGAATTCGAATATTACAATAATAAAAAAAAAATCCATTGACACCCCTAATGGAGAGTGAGGGTTTCTACTTGTAGAAACTCATAAAAAAATTTCTCTCTCATACCATTAATATGGGCCTTACATCATTAAATTAATCTTTTACTTTTTACCACATATGATAGAAATGGAGAAACATTTGAAAATATTTTTATATACAATTTCTGTATAAAAGCTCTACAATAGTAATTTTTTAAAGTACAATGACTAGTATAAAAGAAACTCAATTTTAGAAATCTCCACATAGAGATCATAGTACACATGTTAACAAAATCTTTAAAAATTATATTATTGTACCATTCCAAGCACTTTATTCAAAATATTTGACTAATCTACGAAAACGTAATAGAATGCCAACCTTTAACCTCGTCTACAAAGCTTTTAACCAGGGATGGCATAGAGTCCAAGGGAGGCCACGCCCCCCATTTTTTTTTTAAAAAAATTAACTATTATATATATATTATTTGTAATTTTAATATATATATTAGTTTGGCCCATTATTGCATAAAGAAGAATTTGGCTCTAGTGGTACTGTGGAATTTCAGATGAAGGACATGAGTTCAAATTTTATCTTTGCTGAAAATTTCACATTTTTTGCTCTCTTTTATGCATTTTTTTTTTTATTCAAGTTCAGTTAATATGACAACTTTTTTTAATATGTAGTACCTAAGGATGAATGCACATATAGGATGGGACCGATTCAAATTGAGCATTATTGAAATTTTTTAACCGAAAATGAAAGGACTCAAATAGAGCAATATGTAGAGCAAGTCAATTGAGCATTTTTTAAATTTTTAACAGCGAAAGGGCTCAAATAGAACAATTGAATTTGGTTTTCAGATATTCGGATAGTAACTAAATTTTTAATATTTCGGATTCGAATTCGGATTTCGGATATTCGAATAATTGCATTCGAATTTTTTTAGCTAATCGGGTCAGATATTATCCGATATCCGTTAAACTAGACGGATACGAATTCGGAGTGTCAAAAGAGATATTTGTTCGAATAACGGATCAGATTCGGATGTTACAAAAAAAAAAATTGGATACGGATACGGATATTGTCCTATCCGTACCAATAAGCATCCGTTGACACCCCTAATGGAGAGTGAGGGTTTCTACGGGGGTTTCTACATGTAGAAACTCATAAAAAAAATTCTCTCGCATACCATTAATATTAGGCCTAATATCATTAAATTAATCATTTATTTCTTACCACATAGGATAGAAATGGAAAACCATTTGAGAATTTTTTTTATTATACATAATTTTTATATAAAAGCTCTACAACTGTAATTTTTTTAAAGTATAATGACAAGTAGAATAGAAACTCAATTTTAGAAATCTCCATATCATAGTACATATGTTAACAAAATCTTCAAAAATTATAGACTTAATTGCACTTTGCTACCCTCAACTATTCCGCCTTTTCAACTTGATACCATAAACTTTTTTTCGTAACAAATTGGTACCTCAACTATTATTTTTTTTCAACTTGATACCTAATTTTTCAAAAATTCCGAAAATGCCCTTCCCTCTTCCTTCCGTCCACCCCCTTCCCCACTCCGGCCACCCCCCCTGCTAGCTCTGGCCGCCCCACCCCCTCCCCCTGCTAGCTCCGCCCCCCCCCCCCCCCCCCCCCCCCTCCCGCTAGCTCCGGCCGCCCCCCCTGCTAGCTTCGGCCACCCCCTGCCCCGCCTCCCGCCCCGCCCTCCCCAGCCCCCCTCCTCCCGTGCTGCCGCGGCCTAGGGGAGAGGCGGGGGCGGACGGACGGCCGGAGCGAGCAGGGGGGGGGGGGGGGGGGGGGGCGGAGCTAGCAGGGGGGGGGCGACCGGAGTGAGCAGGGGGGGCGGCCGGAGCGTACAGGGGGGGAGGGTTAGGGGTAGGGGCATTTTAGTCCAAAATAACATCTGGGTACCAAATTGTTACAAAAAATAGTTTATGGTACAAAGTTGAAAAATGATAATAGTTGAGGGTAGCAAAGTGCAATTAAGCCAAAATTATATTATTGTACCATTCCAAGCACTTTATTCAAAATATTTGACTAATCTAGCCCATCCTAATTCATAATCCTAGTTCCACCCCCCCCTGATAGTACCAAGGTCTTATTTTAGTCCTGCTCCGTCCTGCTTTTAACGCTTACAGAACTCTAGAGTTTGCTCATGCATGACAAAGCTTGTCTGGTGTTGCACCAAATAGCAAATCCTTAAGAGCCCTCTTTGAATTAAAGTTGAAGCAAAGGTGGCTTTGGAATCTGGGTAAGAGGACAAATATATAGATATACAATACATTGTCGTTTCCCTCTCTCTCTCTTTCTTCTTTTTCTTTTCTTTTTTATTTTCTTCTTCTTGGAAAAGCCAACTTTCTAGCTAGCATGCATCAGCAGCTGCTCCTGTCCTTTTCTATACTTCTTACTCGCCACCTTTCTATATATACATTCAGAAAATCAGTGTGCAAACAATCCATGCATCATGGACTTGGAAGATGATCACTCTTGGTTCATCTACGTCCACTCGTTCAAAAATTTGAATGTGCTCCTCGAGATCACAACTAATTTGTTCTTGTTCGTGCTTATTAAAGGAAAAGCTGGCTTCTACGTGTGGGGGTGCAGAGTACTAACGAGAGACACGTGGGGAACTGGGAAAGGAAGATGTAGTAGGTACATGTACATATATGCATTTGTGTGTTGAGTAATGATGACCGACTGCTTGCTTCCCTTTCTTTTAACGGAAAATTTTATGAGAAGCATCAAACTTTGTAAGAATTGCGTAAAAGGTACCAAGTTTAATAAAATTCCAAAAAGAGCACAGTCGCGTCCTATTTTAGGGCGTGAAATTTTTCACGTCCTAAATTAGGTCGTCAATTTTCCTATTTTAACCACCGCGTATTTAATCCCCGGCTTAATATAAATCCCATTACCTAATCCTAATAGGAGAAATCGCGCCCAATTTTAGGGCGCCAAATATTAAAAAAAAAGAAAAAAAAAATTCTGCGCCCAACTTTCGGGCGCCAAACTGAAAAGCACGCCCCATTTTAGGGCGTGGAATTTCCACTCCCGCCGCCCTGGCTTTGCCGCGTGTCCCTTGGTGCGCGTGGCCGTGTCCTTGGTGCGCGTGGCCTGTCCCGAGCTGTCCCAGAGATTCGCGCCACTTTTCTCTTTTTCAGTAACTTTTGACCGAAAAGATTCGGCAATTTTTGTAAGTTAGTGTCATTGCCGGCTTTAAGAAGACAGTGAAGTGGAGAACACTTGCAGAACCAAAGGAAAACCAGAGGAGAAGAAGAAGAAGAAGAAGAAGAAGAAGAAGAAGAAGGAGGAGGAGGAAGAGGAAGAGAGTAAACTGTTCGTAGGAGAAGAAGATATCTCTATCAAATAAAAGGTTTGTGAAATTTTTTTTATATAGCTAGTGTGTTAGTATAGTCTAGAAGATCACAAAAAAAAAACGCCTTAAAGAAGGGCGTAGATTTTACTATACCGTACAACTTCTGCTTAAATTAATTCATAATATTTTTCATTAATTTATAGATGGATATTCGAAATGATGGTCGGATACCCGGTGGGCCTACAACACATGGTATTATGCAGGAACGAGTCCGTCACGTTTCAGATCTGGTATTTGACGGAAAGGTATTTTACTTAAAGTAAATAATCATTATTATAATTGATAATTATAGGCACTAAAAAATTTCAGACATTATTTAGTTATATGATTATCCAACGGTAAAATTACGTGAACATGGAGACTGGCGCCACGGTTGGAATCTCACTACTCGTCAGAACGAACTTGTTTCATCTTTTGGCTTTTCCTATGTTGACGCTATTCGTGTAAGGCGTCACGATAGAGATCTATTGTTGAGTTTGATAGAGCGGTGGTGGCCAGGACGCAACACATTTCAGCTTTCCTTCGGTGAAATGTCGATCACTCTGGCCGATGTGGCCATGATTTTGGGGTTACCGATTACTGGTAGTCCTATATATTTTGAAGATGAGAGAAGTGTTGGAGATCTTATTAGAACATATCTTGGTGTGGAGCCGGAACCGGATCAAGGTACTAATTCCGGTATCAAAATGACTTGGCTTCGAACAACCTTTATGCATGTTCATCGGATTGGAAATACACCGGTTCCTGTAGACGAGCAACGGGTACGTTATATAGTTTTCTATAGTTATTGTACTATATAATATAGTTTTAATACTTGTTTATATTTGCAGCTTGTATGTTGCACTAGAGCTTATTTACTAAGTCTGTACGGGGCATTGTTATTTCCCAACGGGACCGGAAATAAGGTTACTGCAAACTTCCTCCCATTTTTTGAAGACTTACAAACTCCTACAAAACATGCATGGGGTGCCGCAGTGTTAGCCTATATTTATCATTCGATGACTAGTTTTGTTACTATTGGATCGGAAGGTGTTGTTCACACCAATATATGTGGATGTATTACACTTATACAGGTATAATTAGGAAAAAAATTCTTCATAAATGGTTATATAAGTTAGAAATTTGATATCGTTTTTATTGTCTATTAATCTGCAGCTATGGTCATACGAATATTTTTATATCGGTAGACCACTTACTCGATACAGTGTAGATGAGCGGGTCATGCCCGCAGGAGTGAGATGGAATTCAGATGATGTAGATACCGCTCACGGACTTACTAAAGTGGTCTCAATTTATCGTCATCTATTTGACACAATTTCTGCAAATGAGGTTAGTTTACCCTATGAGTTATACATCTTTGTCACACTTTATCTAAATAATTTGTTTCACACTACTTAAACATCATATAGGTCGAATGTCACCATATTAGTGTACCTCAAAATGTGATTGATGGTGCACTTGGAGCTAGTATGCACAGATACTACGTCATCTACCATTCGCATATCATGTTTCATCCGGCTGATCGTGTCATGCGACAGTTTGGGATGAAACAATTTATTCCTCAAGAACCTTTGGCTGCTAGTCGGAGCAGAGGGTCGGTCGCATCGCGGGCTCGCTCGCATCTTCCAGGTTGGGAGAACAGGTTTGAGACGTACGGGGTGGAACATTTGTCTCAAACGATGACATCGATCCTTGATTGTAAGTCATCTCTTGATTGTATAATTACAATTACTTTCTTATATTTGTCATGCTAAATTATCTCTCTTGCAGTGCAAGGCAGCGAATCCTTCGTACTTTGGTATGGGACTCCTCGCGTCGAAAATCGACGTTGGCAATTTGAAGAAGCCCGATTTCCTCACCGAGCTCTGGATGATACTAGCCTGCGTGTACGAAATACACAAGTAAATATAATGGTACGTGTCTTAATTTTATTTTAATAAACTATGATCATGTGGAATCTCACTCACTTAGTATCTAAATTATTTCAGCTCCAAAATTGGGAAGGGTTGTCCCAGGACCCAAGAGTAGATCCACGTGAACTGTTAGACTTTTCTGCACAATTTTTGAGCCAACCCCATAGTCCTTTGTCATAAAACGATTCTTTTTAGGTCTGCCAGCTCTACGTCCAACTTTAGGTACTCCAATTTCACCTCTTACCAGTTCACCTTCAGGAGTGTATGGAGATGGAATTGGTTCCATACAAGACGCATAAACACTTTTAAGTGTTTCAACAAAAAATTGAGCAGGATAATAACTTTCAATCTGTAAGTTAGTAGATTCACAGGCAAAATATGCATGTACACATGGTAAAAAAGTGTGTTGCCAACGAAAACATGTACATGTTCTATTTTCTAACTGTACCACATGACATCTACTTGTTTCGTGATCAAATATTTCAAATAAATAACCTTCAATACGCAACATTTGAAAATGATGATTCTCTCTTTTAAGGCGAGCCATAGTCTTAAGCATCCTTGGACAGAAGTTGTTGTCCATATTTTCAGCATTTTGTCGATGCTTTTCATGAATTGTTATGATCTTCGCTCTAATACCGTCAAGCAATGTTGTTATTGGTTTATCACGCAAATTCTTAATCCAATTATTAAAATATTCTGCAATATTGGATGTGTTGATATCGAGTCTAGAACAGGGTGCATAAGCTGTTATCCAATGTGAAAAATTACGATTTTCATCGTTGGTACCAACTATCCAATTAAAAACACGAACATCCGCGGACTTGATTCTTTCAAACCATTCTGTTGCATCCACAATATTATAAGATCGAGCAAGTTTATCCAACCATTCTAGATATTTAGGCTTACTACTACATTGACTTTTCATATTTTGTTTAAAATGCTGAATGCAAAAAAAATGTGGAGAGGTAGGAAAAGTATCGCGCATTGCACGAATTAATCCTTTTTGCTTATCTGATATGAATGAAATACTATCCCACCGGTCAAAGAAATTTTCAAAAGAAATCTTCAAATTGTTTAAAAACCATGTCCATGATTCGGTATTCTCATTTCCAGCAATACAATATGCAATAGGATATAACTGGTAGTTAGGATCATGTGCACATGCCACAAATAAATTACCTTGATATCTGGATGTCAAAAATGTTGCATCAATACTAATTATAGGTAAACAACCACTTAAAAAACCGTCTATACATGCCTTAAAACAAATATATATTCTTTGAAAGACATTATTTTCTACGGTCTTTAAAAAACATTTGCTACCAGGATTTGTTTCTGCAATTGTCAGGCAATACCTTTCAAGGCTCCCATATGCATCAATATAACTACCGTTGATTTCAGATAATGCAAGTTCTTTGGCTCTCCAAGCTTTAGAATACGTAATATGTACTCGATAATCTCTAAGTATATCTTTTACAATATGAGAAGCACTATAGGAGTGGTTATCTCTAATTTTACCCATTATTTTTTCACAAATCCATGCAGCAGTAATATGTCGATGATGTCCTCTTGGTAACACACCGGTACACGAATGTCGAGATTCAAATGTACGAATCTCAAAGATTGTACCGTTACTAATTGCTTTAGCATAAACTCTCCAACTGCAATCTGGAGAGTCACAAATGTATACAATTCTTTGAGAATTGTTATGTTTAGCTCTACAACTAAAATTATGAAGAATTGCTATATCACTAATAAAATTTTGAAATGCATAAGATGAAGGAAATTCTTTTCCAACAAATAACTCAGGGGTGCTACCATCTAAATTATCATCATTATTGTCTAAATAATAGTCTAAATCTTCAACTAAGTCGTCACTATCAACGTCATTAACGTTCTCCTCAACTAAATCTACTTGGTTTGAAGTGCTAGGACCAACATGGAAATTCTGGCTGTTATAAACAGGTTGACTGGTAGAAGAAAGATTTCTACTAATATTTGTTAATGCTTGATTAATATAAATCTTTATACAAGATGCACCTATATTATCCTGAATAACAAAGTTCCATGCTTCTTCACTATCTATTACTAAAAAAGTATCGGTAAAAAAATATCTTATTACAAATTCATATGTAATAGAAAAACGTTCCACAATAATATTACGTATATTTTCTAAGGAGATATTAGGATATGTAGAAATTAAATTAGTTGTACCTCCTTCATAAGATAATCCACTAAGTGTACCTCCATGGTAGCAGATCAATGTTAATACTTGATCCATGAAAAAAAAATACAATTAGTCGTTGAATGTTGCAACTTCTTTCTGATGGATTTTTCTTGACATCAGTGGTGATTTGGAGATGATTCGTCTTGAAAGCTCCACTGCAGAAGAGAAGAAATTTTTTCTACTAGAGGTAACTTGAGAAATGAGGGAATGTAACTTGAGAAGTGAGGGGATAAGCTGAATGTGAAAATTTTCAAGAGGATAAATCCTATATATATAGACAATATACAGATAAAATAGCCGAAGTAAAACATAGGAGCCGTTGTAAACTAGCCGTTAGCTAGCCGTTGGAGATAAAAAGTTGTGCCGGAAAAAAGGGAACCAATTTTTTCCCTCTTTTTTCCCTCCCCGAATCCATCCCATCACCACCAACCTTTTTTCCTTTCCCAGCATCCATCCCATCACAACAACCTACCATAACAATTAACAAACTTTATCTAACAAAACCTAACCATTACTAATTCCCTAACCATAACTAATTCCCATAACCACCGCAGCCTACTTTTCTACGCCTAAATTTAGGGCGTGAAATTTTCACGCCTTAATTTTCGGCGCAACGGTGCTTTATTCGTAAATTCCCCTAACTTTGTTCCTTTTATGAAATAAAAGGAAACTATAATGCTCTGTACGAAATTTTCCCTTCTTTTAATTCTCTTGGTATACTTCTTTTGAGAAAGGAGTACTCTGTTTTGCTAGGGTTGTTTAATGAGTAACTCTCTCTCTTTTTTCAGGGGTTGTTTAGCGACTGTTTGGATACAAATAACTATTTAAAAGTATAAAAATAGTATTTACATCATATTAAGTTATAATGTACTTGTAGCAAGTAATATTTTCTAAAATATATTTGGATATAGTACATTTTGTCTCCTATAAGTAAAAGAAAAAAAATTTAATTATTTGGATAGTTGTTGAAAGTGAAAAAAAGAAGAAGTTCAATTGTTTGTATGGTTGTTGAAAATGGATGTTGGAATTAAAAATATGGTAACCCATAATTAAATTAATTTTCATAATTAAATCAAAAATAACTTTAATACCTATTAATTATTGACTATTTTAGTTGTTATAGTTACTGAATATTAATTAAAAAAATCACAAATAATTCTCATTTGAAACTAAATTTTGCAATATAAAGTTTTCAAATGTTTAAAATTTATAGTAAATATAACATTTAAAATATAAAATAAATTTGACATTTTTTTTTTGTGTAGTTTAAATTTTTAGGACTTTTATATAAATAATTAGAAAATTCATATGTTTAAAATTAAAAGTTAATAAATTTTTAACAAATTTTTAACCAATTTTAAGCTTACACTTATTATTATTATAGAACACATTTTCTATTTCATCTACCCACCCTTTCTATTCTCTCTCTCTCTCTCTCTCTCTCTCTCTCTCTCTCTATATATATATATATATATATATATATATATATATATATATATATATTTTCTTTTTTCTTTTTTCTTTTTTTGAAGTAGGAGCAATTTTATTCAAGAAGGTCGAAAAGGCCGAACCATTACAAGTATACCATAAGGCGCAAAATGTGGAAGCCTGTACACGTATACTGACAAAAGAAGAAGCGAACAAAAGCTAGAAGCAAAACGGCTAAGCCTGGGAAAGGAGAGAGGTCCAGAAATCCTCCTGGCCATGCCTACAGAGGGGTCTCCGTTTAGAGCTTTGGCGAACGGTCTCCCAAATAAGTTGGTCGGCGTTGAACTGATGACCTTCGTATCTGGCCTTATTCCGATTTTTCCAGATTACCCACGTGGCGGCTGCCGCGACGATCTGGTGGCCTTGGGACGTTGAAGCCCAGGTGGCCATAAGAAGGTGGAAGTTGTCGCCGCCATAAGGCAATCTGTAACGCGGAGAAAGAGCACTCCAGACCTTGACCGGAAGGTCCACCTGACTAAGGATGTGGTTAGCTGTTTTCGATTGGCGATCGAGACAGTAATTGCATGCAGATGCGAAAGTGAACCCGATGGTGTTGAGTTTGTCGTCGGTAAGGAGGATATTGCGTAGGAATCTCCAAATGAGGAAAGACCACTTCTTGGGAATGCACGTCTGCCAGAATGAGGCAATGGTAGGGGACGGGACAGCGTTGCCCAGCAGAATGGTTCTAGCAGACTTAACCGAGAAGGCGTCGGAACTGTTGGGCGACCATACGAGTTTATCTGCATCCGGACCGATCCTCAATCCGCTGCGACGAATGTAATCGGTCGCTGCTGGCCCAGCCCAAGTCGTGGTTCTGATCCAGTTCCAGGTGTTGTTTAGATGGTCCCATAGGTCCTTGATAGTGCTGTTCCTCTGCGCCGTCGGCATGGAAGAAAGCAAGAAATTGCCGATCCAGCGCTCCAGGAATGGGGATGCATCTCCAATGCCCACCGTAAGGCGGATCACCGGTTCGGCCAGGCATCGCCCGTGGAGGATGCTACGCCAAGCCGCGGAAGATCTGCTGTTAGCCTTAGACGTGGACGGGTGGGTATGCTTGAAGTATCTGGCCTTCATGAACCTGGACCATAAGTTCTTACTAGTGCGGAGCGTCCACCATAATTTCATAGAGAAAGCGTTAACAATGTAGAAAAGTTTGGAAAAGCCCAGGCCCCCTTCTCCAGTAGGACGAGCCATGGTGTCCCAGCTAGCCCAATGGTGCTTCTCTTAGCCGCCGCTGTGATCCCATAGAAAATTGCTGAAGATGCCCTCGATGTAGGAAAGGACTTTCTTAGGGGGAGAGCATGCGGCCTGGGTGTATATGGGGACGGAGGTGAGAACGTGCTTGATGAGGGTGATCTTGCCTCCTGGGGATAGGATGGCATTGTGCCACCCCTCTAGCTTCTTTCTGATGCGGTTAGTCAGGTTCTCGAAGATCCCGGCGTTTGATTTCCCGTACACGAGGGGGCACCCGAGGTAGAGGAATGGAGGGTGCTTGATGGGGAAGGATGTGGTGGTCGATATTCTCTCCGCTTGCTCTCTCTTGATGTTGTGGTAGGTATATATAACACTCTTCTTCGGGTTGATCTTCTGTCCTGAGCACCTTTTATATATCTGAAGCTTATTGTGGACGACTTCCACCGATCCTGCGTCTCCGGATGAGAATATGAGGATATCGTCTGCGAAGGCCAGGTGGGTAATGATCGGGCAGCCGCTAGCCGTATGGTAGTGCTAGAAGTTGGGGGTGTTAGACATCTTATTCAGGTTTCTGCTCAACGCATCCGCCGTAATGATGAATATGGTGGAGGATAGTGGGTCCCCTTGCCTGACCCGCGAGAGGATTTAAAGAAACCGTCCGCTTGCCCGTTAATAACCGTTGAGAACCATGAGTTGCTGATCAATCTCTACACCACGTTGGTCCAGGTTTCGGAGAAGCCGAAGGCTCTAAAGACCCAGATCATAAATTGCCAATCGAGTCTGTCATAGCCTTTCTCCATGTCTAACTTGATAGCGATGTTGTCCCCTCTAGCAAAAAATTTCATACAGGTGATTAACTCTTGCGCCAGCATGATGTTGTCTTGGATATTTCTCTCCCGAACGAAGCCACTATGTTCCTCTGAGATGATATGGGGGAGAAGGTCAGCCATGCTGGAGGCGATGATCTTGGATATGATCTTGTTGGTAAAGGTACAGAGGCTGATGGGGCGAAAGTCGTGGAATGTCTCGGGGTTGTCTTTCTTGGGGATGAGGATAAGATTGGTGCTAGTTATGGCTCTGGGATAGGTGGCTCCTTGGAGGAATGCGGAAGCCGCATTGTTGATGTCGTTCTTGATAATATCCCAGCAGGTGCGAAAGAAAACCCCCAAAAATCCGTCGGGCCCTGGTGCGTTTTGCTAGTCGAGGGCCCAGACGGCTTCTTTCACTTCCTCCACCGACGGAGGCTGTTTAAGCCGAAAGTTGTCAGTGTCGATGATAAGGTGGGGAACCCCGTCCAGGAAGGTGTCGTCTTTATGAACTGTCTCCTTGGAAAAAAGTCTAGAGTAGAACTTCGTGGCCTCGCCTTGGATGCCCTTTTGATCGGTGATGCTGGTCCCGTTATCTGCAGCAATCTGATGGAAAGTGAGTTTTTGTCTACGCCCGTTGACGCAGACATGGAAGAAGCTGGAGTTGTTGTCTCCTTCACTGTCCCATTTGATTCTCATTTTTTTACTTCTAAAAATCGGTCTCAATCTTCAGCCTGAATTTGAGTATAGCTTTGGTGAGGTTCAGCGCCTTCCTGGTATCCGGCGAGCAGTCGGCCATGTATTTTGCTTCGGCACGAGTCACGTCATCTTCTGCTTCGCGGATTGCTTGGAAGATATCTCCATAAGCTTGCTTGCTCCAAGCAGTCAACGCTTTCCTCATGGCCTGGAGTTTAATGGCAACCCGATTAAGGGGATCGATTGAGTCTGCGCTGTTCCACGCTTCCGTGACGACCCCTAAGAATTGGGGGTGTTCACACCAGAATTCCAGGAAGCGGAAGCGCTTTCTGGAATGGTTGGAGGTTCTGGTGATTCCAACCAGCAGAGGGGCGTGGTCATATTCGGTGGCGTTTATGTGGGAAAGCTTAGAGGTAGTTCCCGTGTTAAGCCAGTGGGCGTTAGTTAGCGCCATATATATATATATATATATATATATATATATATATATATATATATATATATATATATATATATATATATATATACACACACACACACACACACACTTCTCCACTACTAATCCATTCTCTCTCAAAATCTCTACTACTAACCATGAGGTCCAACAAATTTCTCTGTCTCATCTACAAATCCATTTTCTTCGATTCCAGTACCTCCTACCGCCTCAAAGAGCTCCTGCCAACGCTAGGTGTAAAACCCAGTTTTCTAAATGAGGGTAATTTTGAAATTTTATGTTTTTAATTATTTAATTATAATATTTAAATATTAATATAATTTTTGGTAATTTTTAATTATTTAAAACTATTTTAAAAATTATGACTTGTGATTTTGATGTGCAGCTAGTGAAACCGTAGAGACAGTCTGACCTAGAGCCTAACCCTGTGATTTGGAATATCAATTTATCATTTTTAGCCTAGGGGTAACTTAGTCATTTTGACTTATTAGAATAATTTGATTAATTATTGGATTGATGGTTGTGATTTTGACTTTGACTAGTTGAGACCTTGTAGACTAGCCTAGAAGATAACCCTAGCTATGGTGACCCTAGTCTAACTTAAGTTAACCTACTTTTAGTCATTAGAAATTAGTTTTAAAGTAGGAAGGTTAAGTTTAAGTGATAGGGTTTCATGACTTATGACTTAACTCAATGACTTATGATTTACCAATTTCATGACTTGCAATTAAGCCATAGGCCCTTGACTTAAGCCCAAAACTCAATCAAACCCACCCATGGCAGCCACAATTAGGGTTTTCCCTTACCTATAAGTATTCTCTTATTGTATTCTTGCCTCTTTTGTTCTTGACATAGATTTTGAAGGAGAGGTAAATTCACATTCCCCTAAAATCCTATTTAATTCATTTCAACTCCTTTTTAACCCTAGTCTTTTGCATTATGATCTAATTATTGTGTGTTTACTGATTCTGGAGGTTCACCTCAGTTTGTGTACTATTTGGAGCTTGGGAGTTGCTATTTGGAATCATTCCATTTGAAGCTTTTTTTGAGTATTGACACTCAATAGGTAAACCATTTAAACCCATTGTTTTCCCTGTTTTCTTTGCATATAGGGCTAAGTTTAAGAGTCCCCTAGTTATCCCCAAAATTTGGGCACAATTCGTGTCCATTTGGTGTCCGTATCGGACACGTATCAAAGTGGATACACAAGTGTTTGTCAAAATGCCCCTTAGGGATTTACTTTCATATTTTGAAAATATAATTTTATGGATCTCTAGATCTAGGTGTGTGTAATAACTTTTCTGAAGGATGATTTGCATTTCATGTCTTATTGTGTCAGATTTTGTGCTTGGACACGCAGCGTGGGGCTCGTTTGAGTGCCCTGCTGCCCGTGTCCTGGTTCGCACTGGACACGCCACTTCACGAAACAAAATTTGACATGGAGACTCCCTAGATGACTGACACGAGGCCTATAAAGTTTCGTAGGATCTCGTTGACTGGTTAGGGAGAACTTCGACCCGCACTGCACGTGCACGGTCGTGCACTGGTTTGTTTCAGTCTGAATTCGCACACTGACACGGGCTTGTAACTTGGACACGACACAACGTGGACCTTTTGCAGGCGGTTGGACACCTACCCTAACCCCTGGCAAACACGTGTGCACGGCCACGTGTCTCCACGTGGCCTGTGTCGCATGCTAGACACGTGTGCACGCGTGCACGAGGCTGCACTGTGTCATAGTGTATTCTCGTGTTTAAAACTTGATTGGACACGTCGTGTCCCACTTTGGGGACACGACACACACTGTGAGACATGATCACCTATGACACATTATTTACCAACCCTTAATTGTGGGTTATTGGTTGATTTTTGTTTTCAAATCGGGTATTCCAAATTTTCCTGATACGCAGTTCATAGATCTGATTATCATGAGAATTTGATTAAACTTTAACTGATGTACTGACGTTTAATGATTAGGATTGGTTCAATTACATATGTATTAGAATGTATAGATGTTGGATTATGATTGGTGTTCGAGAAACTGGTTTCGAATGAGATTTTCCCCATTTTTCTGATACAATGTGCTGTTTCCTGATTTCCAAGTTTAGATATCTTTCCAAACCAAATTTCCATGATTAAATTACCATGTTTTCATCTATGTATGTTAGGTTTTATGTTAACTAAGGGTTTTGGTTCAATTTGGGTTGGGTTGATGCTAACTAAGGGTGGATTTTGAATGGGATTGAGCTATGTGTACTTTGTTAACTATTGTCACCCCCAGTTTTCAGAAACAGGAGTATTTTTGTCATTTTATATTTTAAAATACTTTTGAAATTTATTTTATTATTTATGATATTATTTTGGGTTTGAAATTTATTTTATTATTTATGATATTGTTTTGGGGTTATTTGAGTCGGGTTCGAATTTCAACTCAATCCGACTTGAAACGAGGACCCGGGAGGTAGTTTGACTCTAGTGGGACCCACACACTAGTTAGACATGGCCCACATGATATTAATTTTAGTTAGTAGTTAGACTAATTATTTATGGATAGGTTTAGTTTAATTAGAGACTTAAACTAGACTAAATTGACCTTACCTTTAACCCATTCCTAATTTAAATCAAATAGATTAGTGGAGGGCATTTTGGACATTCAAATAGGGGACACCTCACCCTTTTTGGGCAGCCACCTATGGAGGGGATAAGGAGTGAGTCACTCCTTCATTCATTTATCTTCATCCACTTTCTCTCTCTTGTTCTTCCCCAAATTAATTTAGAGATGAACCTTCATTGATTTCATCTCCAAATCAACCCCTTCTTCCACCAAATCTTCTTTATTTCTCTTCTACTCCATGGTTAGAGGGTGCTATCCAAGTTTGGGAGGATTCGAAGCTCGTTCGTGTCCTTTTGGAATCTCTACGTGTCGGTGCCGTATCGGAAGGCTTTTCCTTTGAATCTCTCTCCCGGAAGGTATAATCTCTCCTCTAATCCATCCTTACATGCATATAGAAATATTTTGAACCCATAGGAATGACCCCCATGGTTGTATCTCCATTTGTGTCCATTTTGTGTCCATTTGGAGGTCATAGGAGTGTCCTTTGTGTTGTGGTTGTGTCCATGTGGGAAAACCCCAAATTTGGACGTGTTGTTGTTATGTATGAATGAATTATTACATGTTTAATCTCATATTTTTAAATTGGAGATGTGTTCTATAGTGTCTCATATATATATATATTAGTGTAGAGAGTGACTTCTTGATATATTATGTTATATACTTGTGTTTCTTTTGTCTCAAACTACCTAAATTCGTCATAATATTTATCCACATTTTTAGTAGCAATAGCAACTTAGAAATGCCATAACTTTTAGCTCATAACTTCAATTAACCTCCCTTTTTTTTTAAAAGAAGCGTATCGAAGTTAGCTTTCCAAATATATATTTTAATAAGCCAAACTCGTTATGAAACTTTCTATAAAATTATTTGAGTGTCAGCTGTACGAAAGACGAACGTGTTTCGGTGTTTTTGCGATTCCGGGAGCTTCCGGACACGAAAATGCGATCCGTTTAAAGTTTCGGAAAGCTAACACAAAGATATATAACATACTTTAATTCTAAAATTTAGTGAATGCCCAATTGGTATAGTATTAATTTTAAGTAGAAGAGTGATTATACGATATATGTATTTTGTGTAACCTATGAGCCTATGTAGTATGGATATTAAATAAATATAGAGTATGTAATGCATGATATGTTAGATGAATGAAATGATATATATATATATGATATATATTCTCTTTACATTAATGTATATATATGGTTGAATGCAAGCATGTAGGAATGCAATTAATATAATACATATAAGCAATGTATGAATGAAAGAATGATATACAATGTATGCATGAAAGTATATAATGAATGCTATATATGAATGCAAGATATATATGTAATGATAGATATGAATGCATAATGTATAAATATTGTAATGTAATATATAATGATAACATGTATAGTAATGTAGAGTATATGATGCAAGCATGAATGAATGGAGGAAATACATGTATATAGGTAATATAGAATGTAATATATGAAAGAAATGAATGATAATATATAACATGATATGTAAGGTAATGCAATGTATAAAATATATGATGTGTGCATGTTTGTATGTCTCTATGTTAATGTATGAAATGATATGAATATACAATGTATGCATATGTATAAAACATGTAGGTAATGCATAGATGTATGAATGAAATAAATGTTTGCAATATGTTAATATAAATACAAGTATCTAATATGCATGAATGTAAGTATAATATAATACAAGTATACATGTATGTATCATGTAAATGTAATGTACATGATATGTATGTATGCATGTATACAAGATAAGTATGTATGTATGTATTTCTATAAACTGAGTTAACCTATAACCTTTTACACACATGCATTCATACACCCTTTGATATCATGTATCCCATGTCACATACACCTACCTATCACTAAATTTTAGAATATTAACACATATCCTTTCACACACATGCCAAACACACACATACTCACTTACTCTTTTACCTCTCTTTCGTTCTCTATATATATGTATGTGCCTATATATATAGCTTTCCTATATATATCTATGTATATGAATATGTGAATGTGAATAATATATATACATTATATGACTAAGTTTGTGTGCCTTGTTAGCTTATGGTTTAGTTTTGTGCTTGGTTTAGCAAGTGACTTAGGCTATGAGTTAGTAGCTTTCTTGGATACTTGATTTATATATACTTAGTTTGTTTAGACCTAGAATAACTTGTTTGACCTAATTTAGACTTGTTAGACCTAGTTTGACCATAGTTGACCTAGGTTTGACTTTCAAGGTTGACCAAGTTGACCAAGAGTTGACTTTGGTCTAGATTGACCTAGAATCATGTAGAATGCATAATAGAACTTCATATTACCATTTTGGACTTGTTGTGACTTGTGTTGTTCTGATTAGGAGCCAGACACCTCTCCTCGGACATTATATTTACTTTGGACATTCAGACACCAGGCGAGTACATTCTCTGATCATTTCATATCCTGCTTAGAATTATTTTCTGCATTAAATTACTTTACTGGTTACTGTCACGTTGGTCACACGGATTGGTACTATATGGATCCTTTCTTGAGATGTTATCCTTAGGGAGCATCGGGTACTACATGTTCCGTGCGTTTCACTTATATGGCGTATCACTATACTTCACTGGTTCTTTGATCACTTGCGACATATACTCTTATAATCGCAGAGTCTCCTAGAATCTCTTATTCCATTTACTAGGTATCCTAGAATCTTCTAGAATCACCCATTTATGGGCATCCATGTATCACCCTTCGGGGGCCTTTGCATGGAATCATAACATAACCTGGCTGGATCCTTGTGTATTGATTGGGGGTACGGGGGTGTAGAAATGGACATGTGAATACTACCCAAGTAGTGTAGCATCAGAATCTCTTTTATAGTGTAGCATCAGAATCTCCTATGCCATTTACATGTCTATATTGTACTCTGACTCACTAGCCACTGTTAGTTCTCTATGTATAGTAGATATTTCTATTACAGCTCTCTCTCTCTGTTTACATACAACATTTCTTTCAGTACATGTATCTTACTTTACTGCATGATTATATTTTCTAACCTGCTATGAACTGTTGAGATGTACTGTGCTCGCTCCTGTCCTGACTGGACCTGTTGATAAATTTTACAGATAGCTTGGAGGCTGTCTGCTAGCCTAGAGGAGACACAGTAGAGGTTGTATAGGTAGCTAGGAATTACTCAGTTTATTTTCAGTTGTCTTGAGTTGTATTTATGGATTTCTGTATTTGAGTTTTGAGATGTATTTCTGGGTTTATGTATCTTAGACACTTAGACTTCTATCTCATGTATCTCTTTTGGATTTTATGTTTTATCTATCTTTATCATGCTCTACCTTAGATGTGATTGAGACTGTATCTGCTATGTCACCCCCATTCGGGGAGTATAAACTGCTTACCATTATATTGTTAGATGATGTGACCTAGGACAGCGTTCTACCGCCGACACTGCGACGTAGGCTGGGCGTTGTTACATTCTCGTACCCTAACAGTGGGTGCGGGTCGTGACACGTTTTTAGAGGTGGCCCATGCAGGTCGAGTTTGTGTAGTGGTATTCGAACTAGAGTACCACTACAGCCTGCAGTAGGATTAGGATATATTTTGAAGGTACTCAATCACTGTTAGGATCCCTCGAGATTCCTGGGATGACCCTTGAGAATCTTATTTTAACTTCGATTTGAAAACTCTTCTTCCCTTGATTTGATTTATCTTTACTTTCTGTTGTTGAACTTGATTTTGATGGATTATTGTTGAATTTGAGTTTGTAGTTATTGATTTTGATGATGATTGTTGAGTTTGGATCTTGATGTTAGCTGTTGCATCCGAGTTTGTATTTATATGATTTGATGGATTTGTTCATTTTTGAATCTTGATGTTCGTTGATAAATTTGATTTTTGGGTATTCATTGTTGATTTAATTTAATTTTTGTCAAGATAAAATTATATGGGCTAGGTCATCTAAGTTATGGAATCTAGTCTTCTACAGTCACATTAGCCAGCATGGTGAGGACATATAGTCTGATTTTGGATATATTTCTCGGATGTGGAAATTTAAGTTTTTGCAGCCAAGCTAGCGACATCGTAAAAATGTTAAATACCATGATTCTAGAGGTATGTGCCTAAGTCGAGGACTCTGTGATTATCGTAGCCTTGCGTACCAGTATGACGAGGATTTAGAGCACCATGATTTTGGATAGACGCATATGATTATCAGATTGTACCTTAAATATTTTTGAACATGTTTTATCTACTTTTGTTTCAGTCCTTCAAAAAAAATTATTATTTGTTTTGTTTGTTTTGCTTCTCATTATTTAACTTAGGAGTAGGTTTAGCTATTTTTATAAACCTTGTGTAACTTCTTACCATGAATTTTTTCTTAATACAATGAATCAATGAGTTTGCTAGACTTTATCTTGGATTTGATAATTTAGCTCTGGGTTTCAAAATGGTCCTTCTTTAAACAGATAAGCAGAACGAATTTCATTGTTATTTCCTTCTTGCTATTTTTCTCGTATTAAGTAATAATAATAATAATAAAACTGTCTTGATTACGTCAATCACATGCTTGCAACCTTGGTAGGAATCTAATTGTTGGTCTTAACGTAGAATTAAATTTTTATATTGGGACGTGAGAATATATATATGAATATATATAGTGGACACTTTCCTGACACTTATGCATGCTACACTTGATTTCCACCTATCTGAATACATATTAATATGTCGTTAATGTTTAAATTTTCAAAATCCCACTATTTCTGGTTTTCTGCTTTTCCAGTTTAAATTCGTAATTCAAATATAAATTTTATGATAATAGTTTTGTTTACATCACTGCACATGTATGTTATACATAGGGTTTCAATTCAAAAAATTTTGTTTGGTTGAGTTTTGTGTTTGAATTTGTCAAATCTAAGACTGTGTGCATATTAACCCTTAATACGGGATTTTAAATGTTAGTTCAAATTGTTGTTTTAAATGTAATATTTAGAGCTGTGTACATTGTTGTTGTAGGGATATAATGTTAGGTTTCATATTCTTACATGATAGGTTGTGATAAACATTGAGTTGGTTTTGATGTGCAAATTCTCCAAAATCCAGAAAACTGAATACATGTTAACATTTTTACATTGATTTCCATGTTTAGTTCAATTTCAGATTTAACATGTAATATTGAACTGTATGCGTAGATAAATGTATGGATAGTATGTTAGGATTTCATTTATTTCATATTAGGATGTATTAGGAGCATTGAGATTAGTTGTGATGTTTCAAACTCCTAAATTTTGAAATTGCATTATGTTAATATTGCACTGGTTTAAATGTTAGCTTATTTTCAGATTTTGTATGTAAATGCTGAACTAAAACTGGGTTTAACCTTACAATACTAAGCTATAACCCTGTACAAGGACACACACACACCATAACTTAGTATACCCTGTCATGTAACCTAACCTTTCCTCTCTATGTTATGATCATGTATCTGTATAGATATATATATAGAGTTTATGCATACATGTTATAACGTATATAGATACAAAACTAAATCTCTACCTCTTTATATATATATATATGTATAAGGTTAGCCATGCATGTTATGAGTAAATAAGTTGCGTATTGTAGATTGTTAACCCATATGTCATGAGTAGTGTAACAGGATAGCTATTGTTTTGAAACCCAAATCCTCATATACACTTTCATGTATATTCACGTATACACACGCCTACTATCTAACCATATGAACATGTCCCCATACACATAATACTAGTTTTCCCCCTCTAACGCTCTCTATATATATTGTGATTGGATTTCAATGCAAGTGATTTTCAATTCCTTAATTTTTGAATTTGATTTTTCTGTACCCTTTATAGATAATTAGTAGTTAATTTTATTTTATTTTGATAAGTACCAGTTTTCATATAGGATGGTAGACTGCCTTACATTCTTGATGATTGTTATTTCTGTATCTTTTCTAGTTTAGCACCCTAGATTGCTTGTGTGTTTTGATACCCTATGACCGTTTTGGTTTAGCATGACTAGTATACCTAGATGAGACTTTCACTACCACCGTATGCCATGACCCTGTATGTCATCTTTTTAAATCATATGATTGTTTAAGTTCTGAGACTTTGATTTTGGGGGGGTTTGACCTAGAAGGAGTATGAACATTTTAATTTCAAGGACGAAATTTTTCTAAGGTGGGTAGACTTGTAACACCCAGTTTTCTAAAATGAGGGTAATTTTGAAATTTTGTAATTTTAATCATTTATTGATTTGACATTTAAATCATGATATGATTTTTGGTAATTTTTAAATTATTTTACAACTATTTAAAATCATGACTTGTGATTTTCATGTTTTGCTAGTGAAACCCTAAAGACTGATTGACCTAGAGCCTAACCATGTGATTAGGATATTTTAATGTCATTTCTGGCCTAAGGATATTTTGCATTTGACCTCTTTGAATCATTTTGATATTTATTGCGTTGGTGATTGTTGATTTTGACCTTTTATAGGTGTGATTTTGTGATGGTTTTGTGTCCGTAGCGGACACGTATCAGTTTTTATTTACAAATGTTTGATGTGCCTCAAAGAGATTTTTTTATTGCTGATTTTTTTTGAAAAGTATTTGAATGAGATTGTTTTCTTCATGTGTTTCCTGTGATTGCTTTGTTTTAATTTCGAGGACGAAATTTTTTTAAGGTGGATAGATTTGTCACCCCCAATTTTCAGAAACAGGGATATTTTTATCATTTTACATTTTAAAATACTTTTGAAATTTATTTTATTATTTATGATATTATTTTGGGTTTGAAATTTATTTTATTATTTATGATATTATTTTGGGGTTATTTGAGTCGGGTTCGAATTTTAACTCAATCCGACTTAAAACGGGGACCGGGAGGTAGTTTGACTCTAGTGGAACCCACACACTAGTTAGGCATGGCCCACATGATATTAATTTTAGTCCACATGATATTAATTTTAGTTAGTAGTTAGACTAATTATTTATGGATAGGTTTAGTTTAATTAGAGACTTAAACTAGACTAAATTGACCTCAACCTTTAACCCATTCCTAATTTAAATCAAATAGATTAGTGGAGGGTATTTTGGACATTCAAATAGGGGACACCTCACCCTTTTTTGGCAGCCACCTATGGGGGGGATAAGGAGTGAGTCACTGTCACGACCCGCACCCTGTATAGGGGCACGAGAAGTGGTTACGTCCAGCCTACGCCGCAGTGTCGGCGGTAGTAAGCTGTCCTAGGTTGCTAACTAATCTCATGCAGTGTATAAAAAGTACTTGTCCAGATATCAGCTCCAAATGGAGGACATGTAAAGGGTAGGATATACTCAATCACAGTCTAAAACACGAAAAGATAACACAGAAGTTATACCTAAGGAATTAAAGAAAACAACAACTAACTACTAAAATAATTCAACAATGTCTCAAACAAACTTAATACAAACTCAATATCTTAACTTTAATACAACAAGTCAAAACATGAAAGCTAAAGTAGTCTACTAGCTAATCTCCTGAATCACTCCTGAGAGTCGGGACCAAAGGTAGCTAATCCCTCGCCAGGTCCATGGTAAGTAGGGCATGTGTCCTCAGGATTATCATCTGTAATATTTTCAACAGGTCCAATCAGGACGGGAACGAGTACAACTCATCTAGAAAAACCCAAGTAAATGACAAAGAACTATAAAGCAGTTATAGACAGTTTTACTGATGAGCATGGCAGTTTTATACAGGTAATGATGGCATAGAGAAACAGTAAGATACAAGAAAAGAAAGGTAACTAAAACAAGAGAAGAATCATGGCAATGAAGACTGTAATAAAAGCTAACTGAACTAGAATAACATGTATGAGTCCAGACAGTACGATATAAGTCTAATGTAATCCCAGTGTGAGTCCAGTCCATATAATCTGATACCAGATGATTTCCGGTACAAGATGAGTCCAACAGTGATCAATGAATCCAGGGTGAGTCCAACTATGATCTAACAGTGTGTTTTAAAATACCGAGGTCGACATGCAAACGGCTGTAGGTATCAGGCACATCTCTCACTGATCGGGCAAGAGATGGCTATGCTTCCGGTAGATTCTAGTGGGAGATTCCGAATTTGGGGTATGTCTACATGTCTTACTCAATATTTTCCCGCCCAGCAAGTGAATCCAAAATCGATAAAAGAATCGAGATAAGTCTGGCCAATACATGATGATTCCAGAAATGATTCCGGAATGATACCAATGACTCCAGTAATAGAGGCCAGCAAGTAAGGTATGTGTCGATACATGAATCCAGAAATATCTATACGTGTTGATACAGAGAATCACATAGAACTAACTAGAACTGAAATACAGTAATCGACAAATAAATGAGAGAACTATCAGAAAATGTACTCGTCTGATACTCTGGAAAGAGTAATGTAATATCAGATGTCTGTACCAGGGTCACAATGTCCTAAAATAGAGCAATACAGTTATGACATGTCCAAAATGAAGGTAAATAAAATCTACAATGCAATCTATATGAATTCTAAGCCAATCTAGGTCAAAGTCAAACTTGGTCAACACTACAGTCAATCTAAGTCAAATTAAGTCATACTAGGTCACAAGAAGTTAAACTAAGTCATACAAGATCAAACAAAGTTAAACAAGTCTAATCTAGGTTAAAGTCAACTCTTGGTCAAACATTCTAGCCAAACTAGTCAAGTTATCTAGGGTTTAGTCAATAATGGTCAGATTAGTCAATTACTAGTCTATGTGGTCAAACTAGGTCAAAGTCTAGACCAACTAAGGTTTTGGTTAATTATATACTAGTCAACAAGGTAATTAGGTTAATCTTGACTAATGGTCAACATCCAGTCAAACCCTATAAGGCTAACTCAAAACCAACCATAGGCTAACATGTCTTAGGATACCTAAGATACTATACCACAATGTTAAGGCATAACCAATTTTCTATACAAAGTATATCACACAAAATATATATAGTACAATACCAACCTTAATCTTGTAATCAAGCTAATCCCATACTCCAACTCAAGTCATGACTCAACTCTAAGTATTCCACTTAACCCCATACATATCTTAATTGACATGTAACTATCCATATAACCCAAGTCACACAAATACCCTTATATACTTAGGGCACTCACATATAGGTCAAACTCAAATAGCTAGCTAATAGTCTAGGGTTTACTCAATCTTAGTCAACTAGTCCTTTTAAGTCTATACAAGTCAATTCTAGGTCAATTTGGTCAAGGTTTGACCTATAGTTGACTTTAGTCAACCATGGTCAACAAGGCTACCTAGGTCAACCATTCAAGAGCCAATTAGGCCAAGTATAGGGCAACCCCCTATTAGCCATAGGCTAGTATATCTAGGACACTACCACATATATACATTACCTATATACATAGGCCATAGGCTAAGACATCAAGTCTATATACATATATGCATATACATATATACATACATACCTATATATATACATTTATACTCTCACATACCCATACACATATACCCACACACTCATATACACATACACTCACATATACAATGTATAAATACACAAATACATATATATATATATATATATATATATATATATATATATATATATATATATATATATATATTTTTATTTTTTTATTTTTTTTTATATATATATATATATATATATACTCAAAAATCGATTTAAAACTCAAAATAAATACTAAAAAATAACAGAAATTACTGTTCATTCCTGAACATTGGGATAAATCTCAAAACTGACACAAAACCTAGCTAATACCCAAACCTAAAGGTTGGTAATCGTGTCCCCACATGTGTACGTATCGTGTGTGTCCATGGGAGTCCACCACGACACGACACGGCGTATCCAGGAGTGAAAAACCCCAATCGGGTAAATTCCAGACTGTGCACTGTGTCACAACGTCGTGCACGAGTTCATGTGTCTCGTGGACACGACACAAGGGTCTAGAAGTCTCGTGATCACGTGGGTAGATTCTCCTAGGGTTACTCTAAGTGTCCAGCACCCTGAATCGAGTCGGGGTCGTGTCGTGTCCGAGTAAGAGAGGCGTATCAGAGCCTCGAGTTCGTGTTTACAGTGTCAGTGAGTGACCAGTGCAGAGGTGATTTCGTGTCCGATACGACACGTGGTCGCATAAAACTTCGTGGGTAGGTTGTCAGAGGGTGCCCCTACCCTCGTGCCAAGTGGCACGTGTCCACGTGGCATGGACACGAAGAAATCCGTGTCGGGTAGTAGGGGAACTAAGTGTGCACAGTGTGGTGTTTAACAGTGTGTTCGTGTCCAATTTGGACACGAACACGATACGATTTCGTGCTCAGTCAACTAGGGTTGTGTCCTACAAGCCTAGGGCTACCCAAAAATGTAATTTGTTTTGGAAAACAACAACTTTCAAACCATAGTGACATTTCACCAAACACTTAATTAAACACACAGATACGTGTCTGATACGGACACCAAACCCAATCCATATCCTACCAAACTTGACCCACAGTTAGGGTTTACCTATATGCATGCAACCATGAAGAGAAAACACAATCTTAATAGGTTTTGTGAGTGTTTACCTATTGAGTGAAAACTCAATGAAAACAAGGTTTTGGGGGGTGTCCTCTTCACTTGATGGTGCCCAAAATGCTATGCAACCTAGCTAGCTAGCTCCCCTTAGCATCCTCAATGGTAGGGGGTTCCAATGCAAGAAGTTTGGCTCAATTTGGAGCTAAAATGGCTAAGTTGTGGAAGGTTGAAGTTTGTAGGAAAAACTAGGTTTTTAAGAGTAATAAAAAGAAGCTTGAATGAAGGGGGGTTTGATTATATAGAGGGGGTAGGGTTGGGCTGCCATGGGGGGGTAGGGGTAGATATTTAGGGTTCATCTACCTTGCTAACTTAGCTCCTAAGGCTTTGACTAGGTGATAGATATTTCTAGGTTTTCTAAATATCTAAGAAAGTAATATCTTAGATATTTCCAACCTAAGATATTTACACATAAGTTAACATCTAACATTAGTCTTCTAGGTTAGTTGCTAACCTCTAGATTAGTGCTAAACTAGGTTAGGAGCTAACATGACACTTAACAACTAATTAAATAATAATAAACTACATAAATCCAAATAATTTCTAATAAATTACCAAAATACCCTTTTGACTAAAAAGTGGTAATTTGATATCCTAATCACATGGTTAGGCTTACCTGGTCATGGTTAATCTCTAGGTTATTAAATCTCTAGGGTTTACACTAGGGTTATACTAGTAAAATCACAAAGTCATAAGTCGTGACTTAGAAAAATAGTTTTAATCTAACTAAAAATCACCAAAATTCATAACATGACTAAATCACCATTAATAAATAATAAAAATAATAATTTTTCAAAAATACCCCAATTTCAGAAAACTGGGTGTTACAGTCACTCCTTCATTCATTTGTCTTCATCCACTTTCTCTCTCTTGTTCTTCCCCAAATTAATTTAGAGATGAACCTCCATTGATTTTATCTCCAAATCAACCCCTTCTTCCACCAAATCTTCTTTATTTCTCTTATACTCCATGGTTAGAGGGTGCTAGCCAAGTTTGGAAGGATTCGGAGCTCGTTCGTGTCCTTTTGGAATCTCTACCTGTCGGTGCCGTATCGGAAGGCTTTTCCTTTGAATCTCTCTCCCGGAAGGTATAATCTCTCCTCTAATCCATCCCTACATGCATATAGAAATATTTTGAACCCATAGGAATGACCTCCATGGTTGTATCTCCATTTGTGTCCATTTCGTGTCCATTTGGAGGTCATAGGAGTGTCCTTTGTGTTGTGGTTGTGTCCATGTGAGAAAACCCCAAATTTGGACACACTATGTGTTGTTGTTATGTATGAATGAATTATTACATGTTTAAGCACATATTTTGGTATTGAAGATGTGTTCTATAGTGTCTCATATATATATATATTAGTGTAGAGAGTGAGTTCTTGATATATTATGTTATATACTTGTGTTTCTTTTGTCTCAAACTACCTAAATTCGTCATAATATTTATCCACATTTTTAGTAGCAATAGCAACTTAGAAATGCCATAACTTTTAGCTCATAACTCCAATTAACCTCCCATTTTTTTTAAAAGAAGCGTATCGAAGTTAGCTTTCCAAATATATATTTTAATAAGCCAAATTTGTTCTGAAACTTTCTATCAAATTATTTGAGTGTCAGCTGTACGAAAGACGAACGCGTTTCGGTGTTTTTACGATTTCGGGAGCTTCCGGACACGAAAATGCGATCCGTTTAAAGTTTCGGAAAGCTAAAACAAAGATATATAACATACTTTAATCCTAGAATTTAGTGAATGCCCAATTGGTACAGTATTGGTTTTAAGTAGAAGAGTGACTATACGATATATGCATTTTGTGTAACCTATGAGCCTATGTAGTATGGATATTAAATAAATATAGAGTATGTAATGCATGATATGTTATATGAATGAAATTATATATATATATATGTGATATATATTCTTTTTACATTAATGTATATATATGGTTGAATGCAAGCATGTAGGAATGCAATTAATATAATACATATAAGCAATGCATGAATGAAAGATTGGTATACAATGTATGCATGAAAAAAATGAATGCTAGATATGAATGCAAGATATATATGTAATGATAGATATAAATGCATAATGTATAAATATTGTAATACAATATATAATGATAACATGTATGGTAATGTAGCGTATATGATGCAAGCATGAATAAATGGAGGAAATACATGTATATAGATAATATAGAATGTAATATATGAAAGAAATGAATGATAATATATAACATGATATGTAAGGTAATGCAATATATGAAATATATGATGTGTGCATGTTTGTATGTCTCTATGTTAATATATGAAATGATATGAATATACAATGTATGCATATGTATAAAACATGTAGGTAATGCATAGATGCATGAATGAAATGAATGTTTGCAATATGTTAATATAAATACAAGTATCTAATATACATGAATGTAAGTATAATATAATACAAGTATACATGTATGTATCATGTAAATGTAATATACATGATATGTATGTATGCATGTATACAAGGTAAGTATGTATGTATGTATTTCTATAAACTGAGTCAACCTATAACCTTTTACACACATGCATTCATACACCCTTTGACATCATGTATCCCATGTCACATACACCTACCTATCACTAAATTTTAGAACATTAACACATATCCTTTCACACACATGCCAAACACACACATACTCACTTACTTTTTTACCTCTCTTTCGTTCTATATATATATATATATATGTATGTGCATATATATATAGCTTTCCTATATATATCTATGTATATGAATATATGAATGTGAATAATATATATACATTATATGACTAAGTTTGTGTGCCTTGTTAGCTTATGGTTTAGTTTTGTGCTTGGTTTAGCAAGTGACTTAGGCTATGAGTTAGTAGCTTTCTTGGATACTTGATTTGCATATACTCAGTTTGTTTAGACCTAGAATAACTTGTTTGATCTAATTTAGACTTGTTAGACCTAGTTTGACCATAGTTGACCCAGGTTTGACTTTTCAGGGTTGACCAAGTTGACCAAGAGTTGACTTTGGTCTAGATTGACCTAGAATCATGTAGAATGCATAATAGAACTTTATATTGTTACTTTGGACTTATTGTGACTTGTGCTGTTCTGATTAGGAGCCAGATACCTCTCCTCGGACATTATATTTACTTTGGACATTCAGACACCAGGCGAGTACATTCTCTGATCATTTCATATCCTGCTTAGAATTATTTCCTGCATTAAATTACTTTACTGGTTACTGTCACGTTGATCACACGGATTGGTACTATATGGATCCTTTCTTGAGATGTTATCCTTAGGGAGCATCGGGTACTACATGTTCCGTGCGTTTCACTTACATGGCGTATCACTATGCTTCACTGGTTCTTTGATCACTTGCGACATATACTCTTATGATCGCAGAGTCTCCTAGAATCTCTTATCCCATTTACTGGGTATCCTAGAATCTCCTAGAATCACCCATTTATGGGCATCCATGTATCACCTTTCGGAGGCCTTTGCATGGAATCATAACATAACCTGGCTGGATCCTTGTGTATTGATTGGGGGTACGGAGGAGTAGAAATGGACATGTGAATACTACCCAAGTAGTGTAGCATCAGAATCTCTTTCATAGTATAGCATCAGAATCTCCTATGTCATTTACATGTCTATATTGTACTCTGACTCACTAGCCACTGTTAGTTCTCTATGTATAGTAGATATTTCTATTACATCTCTCTCTCTGTTTACATACAACATTTCTTTCAGTACCTGTATCTTACTTTACTGCATGATTATATTTTCTAACCTGCTATGAACTGTTGAGATGTACTGTGCTCGCTCCTGTCCTGACTGGACATGTTGATAAATTTTACCGATAGCTTGGAGGCTGTCTGCTAGCCTAGAGGAGACACAGTAGAGGTTGTATAGGTAGCTAGGAATTGCTCAGTTTATTTTCAGTTGTCTTGAGTTGTATTTATGGATTTCTGTATTTGAGTTTTGAGATGTATTTCTGGGTTTATGTATCTTAGACACTTAGACTTCTATCTCCTGTATCTCTTTTGGATTTCATGTTTTATCTATCTTTATCATGCTCTACCTTAGATGTGATTGAGACTGTATCTGCTATGTTACCCCCATTCGGGGAGTATAAACTGCTTACCATTATATTGTTAGATGATGTGACCTAGGACAGCGTTCTACCGCCGACACTGCGGCATAGGCTGTGTAATGCCCCGCTCCGTACGGTGCATTATGCTGAGTCGTTGACTCGAAGAGTAGCGTTAACCCGATTGCGTATTGATGCGAATCAATACGAAAGTTACGTTGTCCCGAGAAACGTATTGACCCGAGGAACGCATCGAGTAATAACGATGCAAGTGTTAAGTTGTCCCGAGCAACGCATCGAACTAAGTCGATGCGAAGAGTTGCCTTGTCCCGAAGAATGCATCGAGTGAATCGATGCGAAGTGCCGCGTTGCCCCGAAGGATGAGTACGTTGAATCGGCTCGAAGATTCTAAGAAATCGAATCGACCAAGGCGCAAGTCCGAATCGATGAAAGTATTGATTTTAGTTGAATTCGTATGCAGGTTATACTTTGACGCAAAAATATTAGAGGTCAATCTTTGGCAATATTTAGTAAGGGATCCGCGAAAGCAAATCGTCGCCTTGCGACGGACGGAAGCGTTGGCACGCTAAGGCAAATCGGACGTACAAACTCAATAAGCACGTAGTGCTCGAATGGCTAAGTCAGGAGAGCGACCGTGCAACGAAGATATGAATTCGAGCCATATCGGCTTGGCAAAACGACGAAGGCATATCAACTCAAGGTGGGAGGATTGACTTCTTTTTACTCCTTCATTCGATAAGTCAAATATATTATCGTTTGCTAAGTTAACCTATCGACGCCACGGGTGTGGTCCGATCGGAGATAAATCATAGTGTGCGTCGAACACTAAGTTAGTACAATTGAAATAAAACGTGCATCAAATGCACAAGTCGCTACGGAACATTGGATATCGCAGAGGCGAGCACCTCGGTGCGCAAGCCGCAATAACATGGGATAACTGTACTCGGCGAGTGCCTTAGTGCACGAACTATACCGTGCCTTCGTGCACGAGTTAGAACGGCTAGAACATTGAAAGACAATAGGCGAGCGCCCTAGCGTGCAAGCTACGGACATTGAATGCTAAGTCATAGAACATCGGAAGACGGTCGGAACGTGCCTACGTGCACGGGATAATAAAAGATGGCTTCGTTGCGAAGGAATACAGTTGTGGCATGAATGTGGCGGAACTGTCGGATATGACATAATGCCTCGAAAGGTGTTCGGGACCTTCGTGTCGTTCGGTTGACGAGCATTGAGTTGAGGCATGATACCATTGAAACATTGAAACGAAGTATGAAACGTAAGAACATAGAAAGTTAACGAAGAAATACGAGATGGTAATGCGGCATGGTGCCCTTCGAAATGTTCGTGGCCTTCGGGCGTTTCGTTGAGAACATTCGGGCGTTGTGCCAATTGAAATAGAGATAAGCGAACTTGCTTGGTTATATGAAATATAAGATTCGTTGCATGGTCAAATGGACTTAAAGATATAAAAGCCCGTGCATGGGTATTCACTCGAACGCGACGCACCAGGGCGCTGGGACCGTTCGGCCTAGGAGGGATTCGTTTTCGGTATTGTTGGCGCCACTTCGACCAGACGGGTAGCGACCTTATGGTGAATGTGTTAAGCAACTTGCTGTGATTATTTCGATGGCCTCTGATGATGGTTAGCAACCACACGGAGTTAACGTCGTCTTATGTTTCGATTCGATAATATAAGTCCATTCTAGCCCGAAAAGCTAGTGACCTTCATATAGTTAAAGGCGATGGGTTTGGAAGTGCAAGGTATACGTATATCCTGCATGGACGGATTCTGAATAGAGGGCACTTATAACATGACAGGAAAGACGGATAGGCGTATTCACCTTGCGTCGGTGCAAGGGCGAGTGCGTCGATATTGCTAAGTTGTGCCACGAGACAAACACGAGATTGCTTGCCTGTTTACTTATGCGAATTGAATAACATGCTTGCCATGCTTTACGCTTTCGAAGATGCCATAAAATTGACCCTAAGGAGAACATAGCAAGATCATAAGCTAAGTTGCATGATTCAACATAAATATTAAAATGTCGGTTTGGAAAGATGATCTTTGCTTCAGTACATGCGAGGACTAACGTACTGATCCCCCACCAGCTTCATGCAGGGTGCAGGAAATGGATGGCTCGCGGCGAAGCATTGCTTGAACGCGTTGAGGCTTGGAATACCGAAGCGTATTGAAGCGTGCGATCGCTTGACGCTCGGACTCGCGACAGGATTGATGCGGCCGAGATATCGAAGGCATGATGTATGGAACGGCAAAATCCTTTGTGGGCAAGAGAGAACCTGAGTGTTGTAGCCAATCCGGAAAATTCTGTTGGGCTATCGAAAGCCTTTGTAATCTGATTTCGAATATCAATAAAGAGAATCATTTTCGTATACTCTGTTTCCCTTTCATTGTTAACGTTCAATTCAAAGATAACCATTTGAGAACTTGTCATCTTGTCTTGTACGAGCGCAACTCCAGGCTCGTGCGGCATCACGCCCCAGCGAGGACGATGATTCGGGTGATTCCGGGTCGGGGCGTGACAAATTGGTATCAGAGCTCTAGGCTCAATTTACTCTGGACGCTTGCTTCATTTCAGTTCTAAAAAGTTGCCCACCACCAATCGAAATCACTCTTGACTCTACTCGATGCCGCACTGGATGTTCCATACAATAAGTCTAATACAAATTATGTAATTTTGCTGCATGTTGTTTGGAAATTATATGGTGTTAGTTGGAAAAGTCGAAAAGGGTTTGTTGCTGTAAGTGCAATAAGTTGCGAGATGTGAATTCAAGGATTTGTTGTCGCAGATGCAACACGTCGTGAATTGTAATTCGAGATATTCGTTGGTTGCAACGAACGATACGAGAAATGTTGGTTGCATCGGTACAATGAAAGTCGTGGAATGTTGCTGCAGCAATTGCCACGCGTTGATTGTAAACGATGCGTTGAAAAGAAAATGAAAGTTGATATTGAATGTGTCGAACGGATTCACATAATCGATTTCGAATGTGCGTTTGCGATGAAAAGCGATAAGTCAATATCGAATGTGTTGAAACAGATTTGAGCATTGACTTTGAATGTCGGAAATAAAATGTTGCACGATGTGCAATGCGTATCGAGAATAAATTGAAGCACGAGGTGCGGTAAATATCGAAAATAAATCGTTGCACGATGTGCAATGCGTATTGAAGGTAAAATTATTTCACGTGGTGCAACGCGTATCAAAGTAATCGCTGCACGAAGTGCAACGGATATCGAGAATGAATTTTTGCACAAGATGCAACGGAAGAAAATAAAAGTTATAAATCGAGAAACGGAATCGGTTCGGTTGCGCACCGAGCTTGTGTTGGCAAATGAATGCATTGGCCGAGTTGTATCGGATTTGAATTAATCAAAGTTACGGTTGTGCTCAAGCACGATCACTGCAGAAATCGTGAGTCGAAAGAGATCGTTAGTTCGTAAAGAGTACGTTGCGACGGAAGTAACTTGATTTCTGGGTGGTATATGGCATACCACTGATGCAATAAATGGCTCGATTCCGAGTGGTATATGTAATACCATTTATGCGATGAATTGCATCGACGTATTGTGAGAATTGCCGAAGGTTTGTCCGCAACGGACGGGGTAGCACCGAGACTCGATTGAGGATTTGTATGACGGCATGTTGATGCAAGTGTTCTTCGATGATCGGTTAGAACGGTAAGGCGGGACTTGTAACATTGAACGATTACGTCGATTGAAATTAATGTGTCAGTCGAATGACGGGAACTAGCGAAACGATTATGCCTTGAGGCAACAATCGGATCGACGGGATAGGAAATTCGAAACGTTAAAATCGAACCGCACGACTTGCGAGCTCGATAAAAATGTTGGGCGAGGCGAATCGAATCGCACGACTTGCAATCTCGATAGAAATGTTCGGCTAGGCAAATCGAATTGCACGACTTGCGATTTCGAAAGAAATGTTGGACGATGCGAATTGTAATCGAATCGCACGAAGTACGACTTCGGTGAAGAGTTGGTTGACGTGAGAAATCATGCCTAAGAAATAGTTGGTTACGTTACGGCGAAACTCATTTGAGTACGACTGAAAACACACGAAACTTAGAGGGCGAGATCGTATGACTTGAGGGTTCGATGTTGGATAATTGGTAACTCAGTTACGCGATCGAAGTATAGCGGGATGCGGCAAATCGGAGAACGAGTCGATGCGTATGGAAAAGTTCGTTGCGAACTTGGATGTATGCGATGCGAGTTAAGTTGACGTCGAAACGGATTCAAAGTTGACCCTTACGTTATCGAAATGGATACGGCGTATCGAGATCGATACTTAAGGAAACGTAAGCGATGTGAGAATACAAAATAGAGTATGCCTCGTGCTATGGAATTTTGTAAGTAACGACACGAGAATAAACAAACTGGTTGATCATAAACTTTGTGATTTATCAAAGACGAGACTATAAGTCATCGACGATCGCTCGATGCGTATAGCATCTCGTGTGTCGACCGCGAAATAAGATAGACTCGTGTAGGACCGTTGAGCACCTCTAGAGGGGGGGTGAATAGAGTGTGTACGTGTGCAGCGGAAAATAATCACCAATTAAAAACTTAAGTAATAACTATGGCAGTAAATAGGAGACAGTAAATAAATGCAGTAAAGAAAGAGTCAAGAATTCAAACTCAGTGACACAGCGATGTATACTGGTATCCCTCTGAGAGGACTAATCCAGTCTCGAGTACTCTTGCTCGATGTTAATCCACTATGACACAAGCTTAAACTGAGCGCTTGCAACTCTTACAACACCGTGCTTGGCGACAAGTGCACGACCGACTTCATAATACCGTGCTTGGTGACGAGCGCACGACCGGCTCCAGAAGGCAATTGGAAAACTGGAACGTTTTCTGAATACAACCTCCGATACAACTCTTCAACACCAAACTCTAGATTAAACAGAAACTGTACTGGCTTGGCTAAGAGTCGTAAAGGCTTAGATATGAAAGTAAAAGCTCAGAACACTTTTGATAGAGAAGAGAAGAGATGAAATTGGATTGTTGAAATGAATGGTAATCTCAACTCTATTTATAGTGTTTTTGGGAGACCGAACTCGGGCAGAGTTCGGGCAGAGTTCGAATGCTAGGATTTCGCATACGAACGTTAGATGCAGATTTGGTGGGAACTGTATTTCGAATTTATACAGACCGAACTCGGGCCGAACTCGGACCGAACTCGGTCAGAGTTCTGTCAGAGTTCTGCTGGTTCAGAACAGTAAGGAATAAACCAAATTTGCATAGGTTTTGGGCTTTTTGGAATTGTGGATTTTTGGGATACGTAGGTAGGCTTATTTTTGTTTGTGGACTAAGAAAAACCTAAGCCAGTACCGATCCGATCAATCTCACATTTTTCCTAGACTCAATAAAAGGAAAAATACAGAATAAAAATGAAAACCAATAGCCCTTTTGATGACGTCTTTTTCCTGACATTGAAGACGCATTTTTCTTTGACGGCAATCGTCCAAAGATAAACAGATCTGAAAATCTGAATACCTTTCGGGGGCTTCGCCCCCGAACCCCTGACGGGGGGCGCTGCCCCCTCGACCCCTGTCCGCTGACCGGGCAGCGGAACCCCCGATGCGAGGCCCCGGATAGGTCGTTGGGCGGTTCAGAGAAATCTTCTTGTATAACGCCGTCTTTGGCCCATCAATAATTCTCTATTGCATGTGTCCTGCTTTGTCAAGGCTTGATCATGCTTACTGCATGTCTGTAAGTACATGTTAGATGAACAAAACAATATGATGCAGGTATAGCAATATGATATAGAACATTTAGGACAATGCTAAGTATAAGTAGCAACATGATAGGGATTACATGAATATTAGTGACGTCATTATGTTAAACTTAATTGATTAGCCATATTCAAAAATATGATATAATCATTGGGCTAACAACTCGAACTCGATACGAATAGATATTTCATAAATTACAGAATCATCGACGGCATTGCATGACTTTACTCGGAGGATAGTTGCGCATCAGTTGCGCCGATAGAAACATTTTTGTCCGGAATTGGAAAGTCGCGTAGAAATCGTCGGAACGTGATTTGGCTCCGAAATAAGATATAGCATGGTTCGTAGTAAACTATCCTTTGGTGATGAACCATAATTATCGAGCGTAGCTTCAGGGCAGCTGACCCTAGAAGACTTGACCGCCAAATCAAATTGAATGCTGCAGACCGTAAGATGACCCATGCGATATCGCATATGGGATTGCATCGATAACAAATTAATGCGATGCATGTTGACGATAAGTCTAGGCGATTGCGAGAATCGTGCTTTGCATGAGAGAGAACGATAAGGAGATGACTTACGAGTCATGTCGTTAGATTCGGATTCACCTTGCAACTGAGCTTGTGTGAATCGAAATTATGTTCGATGTTGCGAGACGGATAAGTTGGAAATTTGGCTAGTAAATTCCTACTCGTCAGGAATCGAACGTAAGGCATGTCGTAAAGACCTCGTGTCAAGGCGATCGTTGTCTTAAGCACCGTCGCCTTGATGTAAAGTATTGTGTCGGATAGATTGTGGCCTTTGTGCAATGTCAATTTAAACTTGCATCGGGAGAAGCTGAGCACGGTGTCTAGGTAAGTCACCTAGCGGATGTAGTCCTGAATGTTGATGCTTTTGCAAGTCAACAAAAGAGAACCATGTCGAGATAGGATACGAAGTGAAACATCATAAATCGTTGGATAGTGATGCCGAACGCAAGGCGTTGCAGAGACTCGTTGTGATCGGATGCGCGACGGCTTGACACGACGCATAGAATTGATAGTCCCGATGAAACATACAAATTAAGAAATGCGATTCTTAAATCGCATCGTGTGCCTCGACTTATGTTGGACGATCGCGTATGTATCAATATACATGTGCGCTAGAATTGCGAGAACAAGTAATAGAGCCAAGTCCGATCGAGAATACGAGATGGCGAGTAATTGAAAATAAGAAGTTACATGTTTGCGTTGTTCCGATATCTTACAACTAAGCTTGGCTGAAATGCGTATATTGGTGGAACGCCTAAAATATATGTATGATTCCAAACTAAGTTGTACGATCTAAACGATGGTGAGACGAGATCGTGGAACGATCTAATGAAACCCTTGGAAATTTAGTATTGGTTTCAGTTCGGGACGAACCTTGTTTTGAGTGGTATATTCTGTAATGCCCCGCTCCGCACGGTACATTATACTGAGTCGTTGACTCGAAGAGTAGCGTTGACCCGATTGCGTATTGATGTGAATCGATACGAAAGTTACGTTGTCCCGAGAAACATATTGACCCGAGGAACGCATTGAGTAATAACGATACAAGTGTTAAGTTGCCCCGAGCAACGCATCGAACTAAGTCGATACGAAGAGTTGCCTTGTCCCGAAGAATGCATCGAGTGAATCGATGCGAAGCGCCGCGTTGCTCCGAAGGATGAGTGCGTTGAATCGGCTCGAAGATTCTAAGAAATCGAATCGACCAAGGCGCAAGTCCGAATCGATGAAAGTATTAATTTTAGTTGATTTCGTGTGCAGGTTATACTTTGACGCGAAAATATTAGAGGTCGATCTTTGGCAATATTTAGTAAGGGGTCCGCGAAAGCAAATCGTCGCATTGTGACGGACGGAAGCGTTGGCATGCTAAGGCAAATCGGACGTACAAACTCAATAAGCACGTAGTGCTCGAATGGCTAAGTCAGGAGAGTGACCGTACAACGAAGATATGAATTCGAGCCGCATCGGCTCGGCAAAACGACGAAGGCATATCGACTCAAGGTGGGAGGATTGACTTCTTTTTACTCCTTCATTCGATAAGTCAAATATATTATCGTTTGCTAAGTTAACCTATCGACGACACGGGCATGGTCCGATCGGAGATAAATCATAGTGTGCGTCGAACACTAAGTTAGTACAATTGAAATGAAACGTGCATCAAATGTACAAGTCGCTACGGAACATTGGATATCGCAGAGGCGAGCACCTCGGTGCGCAAACCGTAATAACATGGGATAACTGTACTCGGCGAGTGCCTTAGTGCACGAACCATACCGTGCCTTCGCACACGAGTTAGAACGGCTAGAACATTGAAAGACAATAGGCGAGCGCCCTAGCGTGCAAGCCACGGACATTGAATGCTAAGTCATAGAACATCGAAAGACGGTCGGAACGTGCCTACGTGCACGGGATAATAAAAGATGGTTTCGTTGCGAAGGAATACAGTTGTGGCATGAATGTGGCGAAACTGTCGGATATGACATAATGCCTCGAAAGGAGTTCGGGACCTTCGGGTCGTTCGGTTGACGAGCATTGAGTTGAGGCATGATGCCATTGAAACATTGAAACGAAGTATGAAACGTAAGAACATAGAAAGTTAACGAAGAAATACGAGATGGTAATGCGGCATGGTGCCCTTCGAAATGTTCGCGGCCTTCGGGCGTTTCGTTGAGAACATTCGGGCGTTATGCCAATTGAAATAGAGATAAACGAACTTGCTTGGTTGTATAAAATATAAGATTCGTTGCATGGTCAAATGGACTTAAAGATATAAAAGCTCGTGCATGGGTATTTCCTCAAACGCGGCGCACGAGGGCGCTGGGACCGTTCGGCCTAGGAGGGATTCATTTTCGGTATTGTTGGCGCCACTTCGACCAGACGGGTAGCGACCTTATGGTGAATGTGTTAAGCAACTTGCTGCGATTATTTCGATGGCCTCTGATGATGGTTAGCAACCACACGGAGTTAACATCGTCTTATGTTTCGATTCGATAATATAAGTCCATTCTAGCCCGAAAAGCTAGTGACCTTCATATAGTTAAGGGCGATGGATTTGGAAGTGCAAGGTATATGTATATCCTGCATGGACGGATTCTGAATAGAGGGCACTTATAACATGACAGGGAAGACGGATAGGCGTATTCACCTTGCGTCGGTGCAAGGGCGAGTGCGTCGATATTGCTAAGTTGTGCCACGAGACAAACACGAGATTGCTTGCCTGTTTACTTATGCGAATTGAATAACATGCTTGCCATGCTTTACGCTTTCGAAGATGCCATAAAATTGACCCTAAGGAGAACATAGCAAGATCATAAGCTAAGTTGCATGATTCAACATAAATATTAAAATGTCGGTTTGGAAAGATGATCTTTGCTTCAGTACATGCGAGGACGAACGTACTGATCCCCCACCAGCTTCATGCAGGGTACAGGGAATGGATGGCTCGCGGCGAAGCGTTGCTTGAATGCGTTGAGGCTTGGAATGCCGAAGCGTATTAAAGCGTGCGATCGCTTGATGCTCGGACTCGCGACAGGATTGACGTGGCCGAGATATAGAAGGCATGATGTATGGAACGGCAAAATCCTTTGTGGGCAAGAGAGAACCTAGTGTTGTAGCCAATCTGGCAAATTCTGTTGGGCTATCGAAAGCCTTTGTAATCTGATTTCGAATATCAATAAAGAGAATCATTTTCGTATACTCTATTTTCCTTTCATTGTTAACGTTTAATTCAAAGATAACCATTTGAGAACTTGTCATCTTGCTTGCACGAGCGCAACTCCAGGCTCGTGCGGCATCACGCCCCGACGAGGACGATGATTCGGGTGATTCCAGGTCGGGGCGTGACAGGCTGGACGTTGTTACGTTCTCGTACCCTAACAGTGGGTGCGGGTCGTGACAACTATCATTGTTCTAAATCCTAAAATTCATGCTCACTGTTTTGGTTGAAATATGGTTGGTTTGCAAATCTGAGAATGGTGACACCCCCTACGACATATTACACACACACTCACACACGAATTCCTGTCACACTATAACCTGAACACTAGCCTACACTGTTCAGCCACTTGACACTCACACTATTCTAATTCCCTATCACACCTTCCTACACACACACCCTACAGATTTCAGATTGACACCTTATGTTCATACACACATCATGTTACACTAACACCCTAAAAATTTGGACTGATATACACTGATAATTGAATGCATTGCACTGTTTTGACACTGATATTTCACACTGTTCGTGATTTCCCTAAAATCTGGAACACACACACATCCATATGCACCCTACCAAAAAACTGAAACAGTTTTCTTTCCATTAACCCTCACACAGTTTTCTTTCCATTAACCCTCACACACCATACAACTGAAACTGTTTGGAATCCTAACACACACCCTATCTAAACCCTTGTCCTGTCACACACGAATTCCTGTCCTTGAGAGCACTGTCACACAGGTTTCTCTTACACACACACACCCACACTCTCATATACACACACATTGATAACATATCACACACACACACACATGTATTTGAGAGCACTAAATTAGTGAGTCCTATTACACATTGTTCACACACACTACTTGACACATATTTATAATTACGCTCACACACACTCAAATTTCATGTCACACACACATACACTTTTAAACCTTGCCATGACACACTATAGCCATGTTGAATCCTTGTACACACACACCATTCTACCTATACATGTGATACCCTTTTATCTTCCAATATATGTATACATGTAATATGTGTGTATAATTAACAAGTGGATATATATGTATGTAGGCATATAGCCCATACATGATTTGCCTATATATGTATATGTATGCCACACACATTGACACTCTTTCACCCTCTCTTATCTCTCTATCTCTCTATATGTAATATATACATTAATGACCTATATATATATATATATATATATATATATATATATATATATATATATATATATATATATATATATATATATATATATATATATATGCTTGATAATAATGTGGTGTATATGTGTATGATATTATATTAATGTAGTGTATACATAATATGTGAAATGTGTGTGACTCCAATTTAGCCTTGGCCTATAGCCTATGGCACATGGCCTATGAATCCCTAGGTGATAGCCTATGTGTATGGCATGAAAACACCTGTGTTTGTGTGTGGTAGACTAATATGACTTGGTGATGGTGTGTGCTTGCTAGACTAATTGGTTAGAGACCTAGATTGACTTATTAAGCCTAGGTTTGGCCAACCTAGACTTGTTTGACCTTGTTTGACCCTGTTTGACCTAACTAGACTAGTGTTGACCTAGTTTGACTGTTAGAGTTGACTACCAAAGGTTGACTTTAGCCTAGATTGACCCCAAACAACATATAGATGCATTGTAGCAGTCTATTTTATTATTTTAGACATGTAGTGACTTGTACTGTTCTATAGGAGACAGACACCACTCCTCGGATTGTATATTCTCTTCAGATATTTAGGATACCAGGCAAGTACATTCTCTGATCATTTTATATCTTATTTATGATTATATTTCCTGCTTTAGATTATTTTACTTGATGCTGACACGCTGGTAACACGGATTGGGCCTATATGGATCCCTTCATGAGATGTTATCCCCCTCGGGAGCATCAGATACTCTTGTCTCGTGTGTTTTACTTACATCATATATCTCATGCTTCTATTAGCATGAATCTTCATGTATCATCTTGTGATTCCTGTACTCTCATGAATCACGGAGCCTTCACGAATCTTCATGAATCACTCTTGAATCATCCTTTATGGGCAATGTAGCATAGTCATGAATCTTAACGTAACTTGACTGGATCCTTGTGTATTGATTGGGGATGGGGGAGTATAAATGAACATGTGGATAATTCCAAAGTAGAATAGTCATGAATTACCTCTTTAGTATAGTCATGAATCACCCTCCAGCTGTTCACATGTTTATCTTGTACTCTGAATCACTAGTCACTGATTAGTTCTCTATTATATTGTAGATATTTACTTACAGTCTCTCTCTCTTTTATATCATGTTATTCTTTCAGTTCATGTATCTTACTCTCTAGCATGATTATATTTCCTATCCTGTTATGATTTGTTGAGATGTACTGTGCTCGCTCCTGTCCTGACTGGACCTGTTGAAAATTTTACAGAGAATGATGAGGCTCTGGTGTCTATCCATTATGGTACAGCTTTAGACAACACTTGTGACTTGGACCCATTTGCAGTAGAGGATCTACCACCAGTGGTTTAGACTGCTAGCTTAGACTTTTACCTTGTCTTTCTCATTGATACGTTATTGTATTTACTGGGAGTTTGTTTTATCTGACATTTATGGAGATGTTATCTTAGACACTTAGACTACTTTCTGATTGTATTTCTGTGGATCATAATTCAATATCTATCTATCTTTCTATCTTATCATTCTGCCTTAAATGTGATTGAGATTGTATTATGCTATATCACCTCCATTCGGAGTGTATATACTGTACAGGTACCTTTATACTGTTAGATGATTGACCTAGGACAGCGTTCTACTGCCGACACTGCGGCGTAGGCTGGACGTAACCACTTCTCGTGCCCTTACTCTAGGGTGCGGGTCGTGACACTAGGGCCTACCGTCGACACCAGGACTGTCACTTCCGTTTTCAGTTATACGTATTTTTAGTATACTTGTACGAATTTCTGTCATTATCAGGTGACCCGTATTTGGACTTATCTTGCTTAATCTTGGCTTGGTTTAGTTTTGGTTTAGTTCACCTTGCTTCATCATGACATGTTAACTTGGCTTGGAGAATTCAAGCAAGGTGAACTAAACCAACCCAAGGCAAGTGCAACTTGCTCCATGAAGAATATGATGGATCTCCATTTTTTAATTGTTCTATTCTCTTTCTTGCATGATTCTAAGTATCTTTAGAACTTGGGATTTTTTTATTTTATTGGGCATATTTTTGTAGATCTAAGTTTTAAGTTTTTTTTGGTTTTGATCTTTAAAAACTTGGTATTTCCAAAATCTAATGGTTCCATATTGTGGAGAATTCAATTCTACCCAATTTTGGCTTTTGAATCGCTTCATTTTGACTTATTTTGAGGAAATTATGGTCGTTCTCGTGTTCATGGTCCCCACACATCTTCGATGCTGCCGGGACGATGAACAGCGTTCCGTTGTCGTGCACCGTGCACCGTGGACAGTTTTGTCCGCTCACGCACATGAATGACTGTTTTTGTCTGTTTAAGCTATTTTGTAACTAGAATCTTGTAAAACTTAAAATATGAAAGTTGTAGATCTTCGTTTTGGCTTCAAGAATCTTTCTGTCCCACTTTAACTGGAGTTCATATACGACTGATAGTTTCAATAATCCATAGATGTTCTTGATCTTCTTTGCATATTTTTCTGTACTTGGCCTAAATTACGACGACCCTATTGGATGAACTTGAACTTGAACATGATAATACGATCCCATCTTGATAATCTTGATAATCTTGATAGTAGTCCATCGAGGTGCACTCCTGACAAGTATTCTTGATTTGACAAGTAAACCTGATATGACATGATATGACATGCATAACCTGATTGTTGTTGCAACAGTTACTCCTGTTTTGCTAGTTTAACTCTTGTCTTGACTCCGTGGTTGATTTTCTCAATTGTGTTTGTACAAGCTACCTGTTGTGGCTTGTATCATGTCTAGGATATGGATTCCTGGTTACCACGGTCAGAAATTCATAATGAATCTGACTAGGTTAAATGACTAAATTAATCAAGTAGCTAATATAGAAAAATTTTCCAGTTACAGGTGATCCCGTTATCCCTGCCACACATGTGGACTTGTAGCCTGTCGTCGAGTAATGCACATTTCTAGCACACTGTCATGTGTTATATTTCTTATATCTTAGATACTCAAGTACACCAGAAATCTTGATAACTCATGTAACTTGATAACTCTTGTAATTTTTGCCTAGATAGCCTGGATAATCTGTATGGCTTGTGACTGCAAAAATATCTCAACTACATCTTGTTAGTAACTAGGCATATGATAACCTCAGTTAGCTAATGATAGCAAGTCGTAGGACTGGATTGGTCGTGCCTGAATGATTGTCTCATGATTAACATGGAAATTATATTCCAATCTCTTGTTCTTCTTGATGCAAGCTAGTATGTTCTTTTAACTCTTATCTTTATATTTTTATGATTATGTCCTTGTATCAGTTCTATTATTCTTTTATGCTAGTTTTAGTTCATAAGTGGAGCCTCCCTTGTGGTACTTGCTCTTTCTGGGGTCTGACCCAGCGGGTTTTGTATGACCAGATTTCAGAGTGACACCCAAGGATCTAACTGTTTTCCAGCCAGATGGTGAACACTAGGAGTAATCGAGAACGAGTGGATTTCTTATTTTGCTCTCGCACTCTATTGTAAATTGTTCTTTTGAGGCATTTAGCCATCGAACATGTGTTAGCTCATGTTGCAACTTAATTTCTGTCTGCCCAAGGGCTATAACATGATTGACAAATCGTAGGGTTGATCATGTATGACTTAACTCTTGCTAGTCTTCATACTTTGTATGACTAGCTTTATAATCATCTGAATATATAATATTTGGGACGTCTTACTTTGTATGTGGATCTAACATCTTGTAACAGTTATTTGCTTGCTTGAGATTGAGACACTAGGCTTGTTCTTGACCATAAGAGACTGATGGATTATAGTTTAACCCTTATGTATCTAGACAGCTGTGATCATATTACGAAGTGTGTTGCACTCCAATGTACGTAGCTGGTTGTGTCTGTTCTCCGCTCTCCAGTATTCTGGTTCTGGTGCGTGACAAGAACCTTCCATCGACGTCAGGACCTCTTGCCGACGTCGTCTCTTCTACGATGGCAGTGGTCACACATGATTGTAGGGACGTTGGTCACACGCGATGGCGGTGGTGTTAGACATTGTCGAGCCAGATCTACACTATGTTCCCAACCTTCATCTCTGCCTTCAGTCGAAGGATCACCGCATCCCACTTGCAACTTAGTTGCGACTGATTTTTGTTGTAGGTGAAAAATGGAAAAAATGGGAGAATAGCATCTAGATTGTGTCAGAGATTCCCCACCTTCATCTCCACTTTCATCGCAAACCAAACGGTGAAACTGCCACTTGTTGCCTTTAGTTGCAACGGAAACCTCCAGTTGCAGGGTAGTTCCTACCATCCAAATAGCCCATATTGAGTTATAAACCATGGAAATTAGTAAACAAGAAAAAGCAAATTCTACTCTTGGATATAAGACTAAGAGCATCTCCAACCCTATTGTGAGTTTGGAAAAAAAATGGTTGCCACATAGAAACAAGCTTTTTTTTAAAAGCACTTCTCCAATGCAAATGTGAAATAAAGTAAGGAGTTGACATGGCAATGGCATGGCAAGAAGAATATGAAATTGGTTGTCTAGATCTAGACAATGCACTTCACAATGACTTTATGTCCACATCATCAATTATGAATAAAAATATTTATAAAAAAAGAAGAAGAGTAGAAATTAGGGATCGGTATTGGCTTGGGACGGATTTTTTTGACCCTAAATAATTTCGGGCCGGGTCGAGCTGGGCTTAATTATTATTTATGAAGCCCAAGCCCGCCCACAAGAGTCGGGATTTTTGGGCCAAGTCGAATCGAGCCGGGTTAGCTCTATAAAAATTAATAATTTGCATATTTTACTCTTTCAAAATACAAAAAAAAAATATCGACCAATGATAATAATTTCTTCTGTTATCCAAGGAAAATAATAATATCTAGCCTGCTCTTGTACATAAAGGAGTTTTATTACACACAGTGATACTGTGAGACATCATATATAAAGGACCTTCTCCTTTAAAACTATTTTTCCTTCTCTCTCTCTCTCTCTCTCTCTCTCTCTCTCTCTCTCTCTCTCTCTCTTTTCTTTCTTTTGTTGTACTATGCAGTGGTGCTGCAGCTACTTAGTTATAGCTATTATGAGGAATCATGATCCGATCTCATTACTTAATGCTAGCTTGTGACGAATAAAGCATACATTACTTAATAACAAAGAGCCTTTGCCTTTCGAAACCAGCACCGCTTGGCCCTACACCATCACTTTGATACCTATCTATGTAACATAGGTTTAAAGAAAAGACTCACAGGGAAGATAACCAGTTGTTTAATCATGAATATACAGAGATTTACATTAGCTTCCAATTAAGTCTGTCAAAGTCGTAACTATGTATTCTCTTTGGAGAACGCAATAGTCTATTCCGTTTCTTCAAGAATCTCTTTGCTAGGGAATAAGAAACAACCTTCTCTTGTGCATGCAACTAATGTATATTTACTAGTGTCGCTTGCATGTACATACAGCTCTCCATTCTATTCTAATTTCAGCTTCCAAAGTATCACAAGAGAGTGACATAACAGAGGGCCAAGTTCCAATTGTAGGGCTCGGACGGACGCATAGTCCAAACTTCTATCGGTCGGGCTTCGGGTCGGGATCGGGCAGACGGATGCATATTCCAAGCCTGACCCTATGCTAATATGAACCGGGTCGGGCTACCCTAACGACCGGGCTCTATCGGGCTTTGGCCCATCGGGCCGGGCGGACTTTTCGGACGCCCATGGACTTCGGGTCAAATGATGATCCCTAGTAGAAATTGTCTTGGAAGTAAAAAAATATTTTGTGTTGTCTTCTCAATACTTTTGCATTGGAGAAGGCTTTTCAAACACATTATCTTTTGTGAATATAATCTTGCCACATATAGAAGACATTGTCTTGTGTCCCATGCCACCAAAAAATTACAACACAAAATAAGACAATAGGGTTGGAGATGCTCTAACAATGACGAAGTTTAGTCAAGTAGCTAGGTAGGGTTATATACGGGGGTAGAAGAGAGTAGGATTTGGAACATATGAGTAAATTGTAATAGTAACAGAATTAGAGTAAAATTTTAGGAAAATAATATTTTGTCTGCCATGGGGTGACCGAACTGGCTCTCGCCCGCATGGCGGCCAGCCATTGGCCTTTTTGCTAGCACAAGCCCACCAGGGGCCGGGGGCCAATGGCCGCATGTCACATGGCTGCAGACCGGCACGGACATCCTCCCGCGACAGGCAAAATAGCAGCGTCCAAAATTTTAATATTATCAAGTTAATAAGCTTCATATATATATATATATATATATATATATATATATATATATATATATATATATAATTTTTTGTGTAATAGATTTATTGTGCTCAAAGAAAGCGATTCGGTAGCCACAAGAGAGGAAACAAGAGAAGAAATTGAAGAAGAATTTTTTTTGGATTTTCAGTTCTACTTAGGTGTAATCTATGGAGATTTATTGGATTATTTTTTGTACTTTCTCTGATAGTGGGGATTTCTAAGTTGTATATATATATATATATATATATATATATATATATATATATATATATATATATATATATATATATAACACTATATAAAAAATCTAGAATTTCTTGTGTAGTAGATTTATTGAGCTCAAAGAAAGCGATTCGGTAGCCACAAGAGAGGACACAAGAGAAGAAATTGAAGAAGATTTTTTTTTGGATTTTTCAGTTCTTCTTAGGTGTAATCTATGGAGATTTATTGGATTATTTTATGTACTTTCTCTGATAGTGGGGGTTTCTAAGTTGTAGCGATCTTATAAAGCCTTGTAATTTTATTTAGTAGTGGTCTCTCTCTAGGTAGTTTTTTCCTAAATTCTTTGTGTTTTCCTTGAAATTTTGTGTCTTTAAATTTTTATATAAGTCGACCATCGTGTTTTTTTAGATGTCCGACGATACGTACGAAATTTTGTGCATGCTGTATTGCATGCCGGTTGGGCCCACTGTCCCCCAACATCCACCAAATAAATGAAAGGAATAATACACCCCCGTGGCTCGATCAACTGATCTTAAGAGCCACTTGAGTTCGGTAGTCGACCATCGTGTTTGGCTTACAAATATTGGTTCATCGCATACGCTCATCTTGAAGAACAATTTTCATTTTTACTCCCAACAAAGTGGTCTCAGAGCTTCAGTTGAAGATACTACGGGTGAACTTCGTATAATAGGTCGGTATTCGGTCGATTTTTTTAATATTTTTTAAATCGATATTTAAAAATTCAATACCAATATTGTACTAGAATCAATTTTTTTGGTTAAACGATATTTGGTCGGTTTTGTTTGGTAGCGATATTTTACAAATTAATATTTGATCAATCAACAAACTTACAATTATGGAACCCCTTAACCTAGATTTTTTTTTTAACTTTTTTTGAGGCATTAAATTTCAAAGCAAAGTCTCTACTAACCATGCGATTAATCAAATTTATTAGAGCAGTACGTAACAAGTTGCAACCACCGAAAATGAGCTTAAAAGATTCAACACAATCACAAAGTTTAATCCTTAGGATAAGTTCATTTACACCAATTTTAATCCTTAGCATAGGTTCAAGTACACCAAAGTACACTTCTAAGTTCTAATAAAACACAAACATAAGCTCAAAAGACCAAAAACTCAATTCTTAGCATTTTTAACGTAATTTTAAGTCCACCAAAATAATTCTAAGTTCTAAGAAATTGATTATCAAATTAAACAAAAATAAAAAAAGTTGAGTAGCATAAAATAATTAACGAACAACATTATGAGGAAGAAAACTGTATACAATTGTATGTACATACTACTTTATATATATATATGTATATATATATATATATATATATATATATATATATATATATATATATATATATATATATATATAATCGGTTCGACTTTTCGAGATATTTTTAATCAGTATTCGGTCAATTTTCGTTAGCGTCGGTCTTTATTCGGTCAATTTTCGTTAGCGTCGGTCTTTACTTGAAGATAGCCTTAAAGAAGACAGAAAAAAAAATACAACTTTATCGCTATAATTTACAAGCCAGAAATATCATCCAGAGGATGGGCTACGATATCAAAAGCAACAAAACTTTGGCAAAGGACAATGACTACCTTTGTGTCACTCTGCTCTGGAGGGTAAACCTGAAGATTACTACCATCGCACATGTAGAGGATTGGGCCACGTCACACCTCATCCAACTACCAGAAGTTCGAAATAGGAGAATGAAGCACATTCACACTCTCCTCATTGTGGTATTCAGACATGAGTATAGGAGCAATATTCAAGAGTATGTCTGTCAATATGACGTTAGCTAATGAAACTGTTCAAGAAGATGACCAAGCATTGGAACCCTTCACAGTTGATATATGGACTCAAATAATGGAGTCACAGTATGAATTTGTGATTCGAGCAGCGAGAATCACCTACTGAAGATGAAGTCATCCAATCGATCTAGTAGATGAGTCTTCTCATGAGCCTATCTACTTCAGCAAAAGCCTTTCTGATAAAGAAAAAGCAATCTCTTATAGATCTTATAAGAGAATACATCAATGTCTTTGCGTGAAAATATGAAGACATGTCGGTGTTGTATCCCCAGATAGTATGCATCGGTTGAATATTCATTTAGATGCTCATCCGGTCAAGCAACAATAATGACAATTTTGTCCTAATATCATGGAAGCCATCAAAATTGAAGTTAAGAAGCTGATAGTAAGCGACGTCATCCATAAAGAATAACATCCCGACTGGGTAGCAAATGTTGTTCTTGTAAGCAAAAAAAGAAAGATAAGAGTCTATATAGACTACCATGATTTGAATGTTGTATGCCCAAAAGATGAATTCCTTCTGCCCACTAATGATGTAATGATCGATAATACATGCGGCTTCGAGGGAATAACTTTTAGGGATGATTTTTTTGGGATTCAACCAAATCAAGATGTACCCGAATGATGAGAAGCACACATTATTTTGAGCATTGTTGGAGGTATAGTGCTATATAGTGATGCCATTCAGACTGAAAATTGTATGTACTACATACCAACGAGCTGTGATAATGATTTTATGTAAACATATGTGCTACATTGACGACATTGTTGTCAAAACTTGCCACAAGCGAGATGACCTTCAAGATCTCCGAACGGTATTCGAGATAATGTGCATCCACCAACTCAAGATGAATCCAACCAAGTATTTTCTGGAAGTCTCTAATAGCAAGTTTCTTGGTTCACCATCACATCAAAAGGCATCCAACTCGACCCAGATAAAGTCAAAGTTGTCGTTGACATTCATCCCCCGAGGACTCTAAGGAAGACTAGCGTATATCAAGAGATTTATATCAAATCTTTTTGTTCGATGTCAACCGTTCACCAAGCTTATGAGGAAAGGTGTTACATTCATTTGGAATGGAAAATGCCAGCAGGTGTTTGAAGATATTAAGATATATCTAACCAATCCTTCAGTTCTAGTAGCTCCCGTTACAGGAAACCTTTCTTGTTGTATATTTGTACGATGGATCATTCTCTGGATGCTTTGATAGCACAAAAAAGTGATAAATGTCATAAACAGGCAGCCTATTGCCTTAATTTCATGTTGGTCGGGGTGAGACCAGGTACAACCCTACAGAAAAAGAAAGTCTCGCTCTGATGTTTGCAATCAATAAGACGCGACATTATGTGATTCGGGAGACGATCCATGTCATCTTCAGAGTTAATCCCTTAAGAGTTCTCATAACGAAGCCATGCGCGTAATTCTTTCCTAGCAATATGGGCAATGTTGCTATCTCCGTGTTAAATGTTGTTTGTTCCATAGACAGAAATTAAAGGACAAGCTATGGCCGACTTTTTGGCAGTACATCTGTTCCTGAATTGTACGAACACATCCCAATCGAAGTGTTAGAGTCTAACATAACATCAAATAGAGATATTTGACATATGTTCTTTGATGGTGTATTGAGAACATGACGAAAAGGCAACATCGTCGCAGGAGTGGGCGTAGTGCTTATTTTACGTGATAACCTTGTGATGCATCGTGCATACTTTCTCATGGAATCTTGTTCCAATAATGTGACAATGTTCAAAGGTTTTCTCATCCAACTCAAATTAGTGTGTCAACTAGGGGTAGACTACCTTGAAGCTTACAACGATTCTAAGCTGATCGTTAGTCAAGTCTGAGGTGAATATGAAGTCAAGCATGAAGGCCTAATCCCATATCACTAAGCTACTTTTGAGCTAGTCGTAGCTTTCAGAGGATTCCACATTAATTATGTGTCTTGATTACAGAATATTGAAGTATACACTTGTCACTCCTCGATCCCGATATACATATTCTTTCATGAATCCTGTACATGGTATCCTGTATTTAGCATGTACATAATTCTATTTATTATTTATTAATGGTTGCATGTAGCCTTTAAGCATGTCATTAGTGGAATGGTTAGAGCATGTTTAGATATTAGGGTTTTCTTAAGCCAATCCAATCCTATATATATTCTCTTCCTTTTCTCTCTCCTCATAACCTTTCATTCATTTCCCTCAACCACCACCATTAGGCAAGTACAACTTGCTCAAAAGTGGAGATTTGTGCATTTTTTATCCTTGATTTTTCCTTTGATATTATGTGTCTATATTGTTCTTCTCATCATCCTCTATAAGTTTAGTACTTAGTATTTTTGGTTTTGATGGAGGGATTCTTGTAGATCTAAGTTTATGTTATTTTTAGTTTTCCTTGATTTTGATCTATTAAACTTGCTTGTTTTCACAATCTAGTTGTTCCATGTGGTAGATCATTTTATTTTACCCAAATTTGACCTTTGAAAAGTTAGATTTCGTTTTGTTTTGGGCGAGTTGTGCAAGTTTGAAGTTCATGGGTTCCCTGGCCATCTTTCTCGGATTTTGGAGAAGATGAGCAATTTGGCCGCATGTAGTCTGGCCGCATGAGTCTTTGACTGCATACAGTTTGGCCGCATGAGTAAGGCCGCATGAGTCTGACCGCATGAGTCTGGCTGCATGAGTCTTTGGCTGAAAAATCTGGCCGTATAAGTCTTCGGCCGCATGCAGTTTGGCCGCATGCAGTCTTGCCGTATGAGTCTGGCCGCATGAATCTGGCCGATGAGTTTGGCCGTATGCAGTCTGGCCGCATGACCCCTCGACCGCATGCGTCCTGCGGACCGCATGTGTCCCACAGACCGTATGAACCCTCGGCCGCATGCGTCCTTGTGTCTTGTTCCTCATTCCTGATCTGACTACCTATACGAGTGCTGGATAAACCTATGTGTGTACTAAGGTACAATCTATGTGAGCACCGAAGTGCTATCCTATGTGCTAAGTGTTCCTACGTGATATCTGCGAGTACACCCAAGAGTCCAACATTTATATAGCGAATGTTCGGTAGCAATGATGTGGTATGTGTTGTGTGTTGCATTACACCAAGAAGGGGTACCTACGTATGACTCCATGAGCCAGTACGGATCCCTTCTTGGGGTACTCGTACATTGTACGACATCTAGGGGAGTGAGCATGTGACCACGATATGTGAACTCCGAGGATAACCTAGGGATTAACTAGGAAACTAACTTGGTAGATACATTGGGTGGGAAGAATCACGAGATCGTGCCATACTAGCCACCCCAGGTCCAATCCTGATGTGTCGGGTTGGCTGTCACGGATATGGTTTCATTCGCCTTTAGCGGATGACTATATCCGACTTCTACGAGCTATGGGTTATATGTTTTAGCGTGGTAGCCCTCCGGGGGACCGGTGCATAATCAATGTGCTATATGTCTAATGGTTTGGCTAGCCCAGCTGGGTTGACACGATCTGAGGATCCCTTTTAATCAGTATCGCGAGGATAACTCTGCCAAATATAAAAAGCTGCAGGAATGAATGGCCGCATGAAAAATGACCTGACTGTGCCTTGTACCTTCCGTTAGTAGCCGAGGGACATACTGTCATGGTGCGTGGTCCAACCCATGTCCTTGTTTGGTTGTTGGGTTGGTCTATCGTGCTATGACAGGCTATGGACCGAGGTTACGACTAGAAACCTTTATTATTACTAGTATTATTATTTTATGCTCGGGTTTTATCTCACTCTTTTGTGCTCCCTTGTGGTATTTGCTATTCGGGGTCGACCCCGCTGGTTTTGTTTGGCCAGATCACGTAGCAGAGCATGAGGATCCGACCTTCCTCCCTGACGTCAATGGTGCATACTAGGAGCATGGCTGGCGGGGGACTCTAGTAGATTTCTTCTCCACCACTCTAGTTTTCATCCCTTATGTTCTGACGTTTAGCCACCGGCACCTGTTTAGCCGGTTAAACTGGATATTTTATTTTTTTGCATAATTGTAATTAAATCAGACTGCAGCTGAATACGATTATGTACCTTTGACTCTCTGGGCTAGCTAACTTATAAATCTAGATCCCTATGATTATTTTAATGAAGCGTCGGGGATGCCTTACTGCTTTAGCTCATATGCTCATTAATTGATGTTTTCTTGCTTTGAATGATCGAGACATAGATGCTCTGTGAGACCATAGGAGACTTGATTGTAGCATGCACCCCCTTGTCTCTTGACAGCCACGATCGCCGTATGACGTTTGTATACCTCATATGGAGTAGCTGGCCTAGTCCGTCTCCGTATTCCGGTACTGGGGCGTAACAAGATTTTATTGGTGGCCCATGCAGGTCTGATTTTCAGACTTGAGGGGTGTTACTATTATAGGAGTCTCAATCAAAACTTGTTCCCTTTGAATCTCTTGCCTCGATTTCTCTTTCCTCACCTTGATTGATAAAATGAATTGCATCCTCGAATCTTCCTCGTCCTGTTATTTGATATCATGTATCTTTTTCCATAGGGGTGTTTCTTTCTCAGTAGCTGGCGAGGCCAACGTGGAAGAACGTCCAGTAGAGCATGGCTCGACGAGACAGCAGCAGAAAAGAATACCTTCTTCTGACCAGATCCGAATGGAAGTGATATCAGAGCCAGTAGAATCGCAGGTTCTAGAAACTCCTGCACCCCCAACGGTGTTGGCAGCGACAGTACCTGATGCTGCAGCACTACTAGAGGTCATCCGGGGATTGCTGGCCACTCAGCAGCGTCAGGTGGCAGCCCATCAGCAACAGCAGACCCAGCAGCAGGAACAGAATGTGCTACTGAATCAGGGGTTACAATTAGCCCTTGAGAGAAGTGTCAGGAATGATTCGGGAGCGTCGGGGAGGTTTTGTCGACTTAACCCGAGATACTTTGACGGCACGGAGGATGCTATCACGGCGGATGCTTGGCTTCAGGATATTGAGGCCATATTGACCGCAGCAAAGGTTCCAACAGAAGAGAAGGTTGACCAAGTCAGACTGTTACTTCAGGATCTCGCCCGCGAATAGTGGGCATCGAAAGAGGTTGAAATGGGGCATCATGTTCCATGGGATAGCTTCAGTACCAGATTCAAGACCAAGTACTTTGGCGTGGTTACGCGGTATGAGCTACAGCAGAGGTTTATCAGTCTCAAGCTGGCTGGTAAGACGGTGGATGGATATGCAGCGGAGTTCTGCAGACTGAGTCGGTTTGCACCGACGATGGTGGCTGTAGAGCCAGAGAAGGCTATGAGATTCCAGCAGAAACTTCATTTGGAGATTCTACAGCTAGTAGAAGGGCACGCCTGTCAGACTTTTGATGCCATTTTAACTACAGCTCGGAGGCATGAACTCACCCAACAAAGGTTGGTGACAAGACATAGAGGGCAGAAGAGGTCTCATCCCCAGAGTAGGGGCGGAGGAGCAGTACAGCGAACATCGGTGCCAACACCTGGAATCCGTATTAATGAATCAGTAGCACCGTAGAGGACGGCGGTATCAGAGATAACAGCACCAGTTCGACATCAGCAGCCGAAGAACCAGCAGCAGCGCCAGGGAGCGCCCATTGGATGTACTTACTGCGGTAAGGGAGGGCACACTAGGGATGTGTGTCGTTTAGATAATGGGTTGTGCATGAGGTGTGGCAGTCCAGACCACAGGATTGCCAATTGTCCTATGATGCAGAGGCCAGGAGGGCCAGTTCAGCAGTTTCCGGTATTGACAGCTCCGGGGGCAGCACTGAGCAGAGGACTAGTATTGGCCATAAGGCCGCTAGCCCAGCGTCTGCCGACGCAGGCTCAAATGTTTCGCCAGGCGCAGAACTAGGGAGGCCAGCAGAGGCCACAGCAACAGCATGGATAAGGAAGACAACAGCAGGGAGCTCAGCAAGGCCAGGGCCAGGCCTTCATCTTATCACTGGAGGATGCGCTAGCTTCAGGTGACATGGTTGCAGGTAATGTTTCTATTACCTCTTTTCCTGTAATAGCATTATTTGATTCGGGGGCTATCCACTCTTTTATATCTGCACGATTTGCGACACGTGTTGGATTGGATTTTGAGGCATTGCTAGAGAGGATGAATATACTCACTGGTAATAGGCTCGTAGGAGTTAGCAGAGTGTGCTTAGCATGTCCGATCGTAGTGTGTGGGCGATTATTATTCGCATCTTTGGTTGAGTTCCCTATGGGAAACTTTGACGTTGTCCTAGGCATGGACTGGTTGAGAGACAGTCATACGACGATAGATTGTCGAGGAGGTAGGGTAGTGTTTAATGTACCTGGCGTTGAGGAGTTCGTCTTTGTTCGATCATTGGAGGATCGACCCAAGAGCATTGTTGCAGAAGTATTGGCAGAGCAGGAGCAGATTCCAAGAGTGGTCAGAGAGTTTTTTGATGTATTTCAAGATGAGCTTTCTAATTTACCACCGGTGAGAGATGTGGAGTTTTGCATTGAGTTAAATCCTGGAATGGAGCATAAGGTCGACAGAGTTTACAGGATGTCGCAGCCAGAGTTGGACAAGTTGTACCAGCATGAAGAAGAACTGATGGCGAAGCAGTTTATCCGAGATAGTGAATCGCCCTGGGCAGCACTGGTGATTTTAGTACGCAAGAAGGATGGATCGACGCGAATGTGTATTGATTACCGACAGTTGAATGCAGTAACAGTGAAGAACAAGTATCTATTATCAAGGATTGATGACTTGTTTGATCAATTGAGTAAGGCATGCGTCTTCTCTAAGATTGAGCTTCGATCCGGATATTATCAAGTGAGGGTCCGGGAGTAGGACATACCTAAGACAGCATTTAGATCGCGATATGGACATTATGAGTTTCTGGTAATGCCATTTGGACTAACTAATGCCCCATCAGTATTCATGGATTTGATGAATCGCATCTTTATACCCTATTTGGATAAGTTTGTAGTAGTGTTCATAGACAACATCCTCATCTATTCCAGCAATGAAGAAGAGCGTGAGAAACATCTTCAGACAGTTTTGCAAACCTTGAGGGAGCATCAACTTTATGCGAAGCTTGGTAAATATGAGTTTTGGTTGGATCGTATTTCGTTTCTAGGACACATTATTTCTGGAGCAGGAGTGTCAGTAGATTCAAAGAAGGTTGAGGCAGTAGAGAATTGGCCAGTTCCGAAGACGGTAGCAAAAGTGCGTAGTTACTTGGGATTGGCAGGTTATTACAGGAGGTTCGTGGCATACTTCGCCAGGATTTAGGCACCCTTGACGCATTTGACGCATAAGGATATAGAGTTTGTTTGGTCAGCAGAGTGTCAGACATCATTTGAAGAGTTGAAGAAAAGATTAATTTCAGCCCCGATCTTGATACTTCCAGTAGGATCGGGAGGGTTTACAGTGTATTGTGACACATCCTGGAAGGGATTTGGGTGTGTATTGATGCAGCATGGTAAGGTGATAGCATATGCATCTCGACAGCTTCGAGATCATGAGAAGAACTATCCGACCCCTGACCTGGAATTAGCAGCAGTGGTATTTTTGCTTAAGTTATGGAGGCATTACTTATATGGGGATCGAGTAAAAATTTACACTGATCATAAGAGCTTAAAATATGTATTCATCCAGAGGGACCTAAGCATGAGACAGAAGATGGTTGGAATTACTGAAGGACTTCGATGTGAATCTTCAGTATCATCCAGGCAAGGCGAATGTGGTAGCAGATGCCTTGAGCAGGAGGGATGGCACATTCATTTTAACCTCGTAGAGGCATATTTTAGAAGATCTTCAGAAAATGGAAATTGAAGTGATCTTGCCACAAGATACAGGAGTTATGGTTGGTTTGCAGAATCAGTCTACTTTAGTAGAGAGGATCAGAGCAGCCCAGGCAGAGGATCCGCGGATCCAGAAGCTTCGATCAGAATGTGAATCAGGTCTCAGAAAGGAGTTAGTAATCCATGAGGATGGTACACTTAGGTTCGAAAATCGTCTTTGTATACCAGGTGGAGACCTTCGACAGGAAGTTATGTCAGAGGTTCATAGTTCTCCTTATTCCATCCATCCCGGAGGCACAAAGATGTACCAGGATATAAAGCAACACTTTTGGTAGAATGGCATGAAGAGGGAGATAGCGAGGTATGTTTCTAAATGTTTGGTATGTCAGCAAGTGAAGGCAGAGCAGCAGAGACCAGCAGGATTGTTACAGCCGCTTCCTATTCTGAAGTGAAAGTGGAAACTCATCACAATGGACTTTGTGACTGGCTTACCTAGATCTTCGACCGGTCGAAACGCAGTTTGGGTAATCGTGGATCGGCCCACGAAGGTTGCTCATTTTCTTCCTTTCAGAGTAGGGCAGTCTACTGAGCAGTTGGCAGAAATATATATGAAGCAGATTGTGAGACAGCATGGTGTTCCAGTCAGCATAGTATTAGATCGAGACACACGATTCACCTCTCACTTTTGGCGAAGTTTGCATCAAAGTTTGGGTACCAAGTCGAGGTTCAGTACAGCCTATCATCCGTAAACGGACGGACAGTCAGAGAGAACCATTCAGACATTAGAAGATATGTTACGGACTTGTACTTTAGACTTCGACGAAACTTGGGAAGATCATCTTCATTTAGTAGAGTTCTCTTACAATAATAGTTATCAGACAAGTATACAGATGGCACCGTTTGAAGCATTATATGGAAGGAAATGCAGGTCCCTTCTGGCATAGGACGATGTGGGAGAACGAAAATTATTGGGACCAGAGATGATCACGCAGACCGTGGAAACAGTTAAGTTGATCAGAGAGCGGCTTCGAGTTGCGCAGGACAGATACCGACACTGGGCAGATCAGCATCGTAGGCCTATAGAGTTTGGTGTTGGTGACCAAGTATTTCTGTAAATTCTGCCTACTCGGGGTATCATCGGATTTGGAACCCGAGGAATGCTTAGTCCAAGATACGTTGGTCCATTTGATATTCTCGCTCAGGTAGGCGATGTTGCTTATCGTCTTGCCCTTTCGCCTTCGCTACGTGATGTACATGATGTGTTTCATGTATCTCAGTTGCGTAGGTATGTCCCGGATCCGAGTCACATTCTCGATCATTCTGAGCGGGTCGTCGATACCGATCTGACTTACGAGGAGTAACCCGTATCCATTTTAGATCGGCGAGAGAAGGTGCTCAAGAACCGAACTATTAACCTTGTCCACATCGCTTGGGGCCATCACTCACAAGAGGAGTCGACATGGGAGCGCGAGGACGAGATTAGATCTCGATATCCGTACTTGTTCGACTCAGAAGGTATATTTATCCTTATGCCTTTGTAATATATTTTTCTATTTTTATTGCACCCACTAGGGTGGATGATTGTTCTCTAATACCTGTTAAAATTGAAGAGATTGCATGCACAGTTAGCCTTGTAATTAATATCTTGCTTGCTTTGATTTCTCTATCATGTCTTGGCAGAAATTCCAAGGACGAAATTTTTCTAAGGAGGGTAGAGATGTCACTCCTCGATCCCGATATACGTATTCTTTCATGAATCTTGTACATGGTATCCTGTATTTAGCATGTGCATAATTCTATTTATTATTTATTAATAGTTGCATGTAGCCTTTAAGTATGTCATTAGTGGAATGGTTAGAGCATGTTTAGAGATTAGGGTTTTCTTAAGCCAACCCAATCCTACCATATATAATTCTCTTCCTTTTCTCTCTCCTCATAACCTTTCATTCATTTCCCTCAACCACTACCATTAGGAAAGTACAACTTGCTTAAAAGTTGAGATTTGTGTATTTTTTATCCTTTATTTTTCTTTTGATATTATTTGTCTATATTGTTATTCTCTTCATCCTCTACAAGTTTAGTACTTAGTATTTCCGATTTTGTTGGATGGATTCTTGTAGATCTAAGTTTATATCATTTTTGGTTTTCTTTGATTTTGATCTGCTAAACTTGCTTGTTTTCATAATCTAGTTGTTCCATGTGGTAGAGCATTTTATTTTACCCAAATTTGACCTTTAAAAAGTTAGATTTTGTTTTGTTTTGGCCGAGTTGTGCGAGTTTGAAGTTCATGGGTTCCCTGGCCATCTTTCTCGGATTTTGGAGAAGATGAGCAGTCTGGCCGCATGAGTCTTCGACCGTATGCTGTTCGGCCGCATACAGTTTGGCTGCATGAGTCTAGCCGCATGAGTCTGGTCGTATGAGTCTTTGGCCGCATGCAGTTTGGCCGCATGTAGTCTGGCCGCATAAGTCTTCGACCGCATGTAGTCTGGCCGCATGAGTCTTTGGTCGTATGAGTTTGGCCGTATGCAGTCTGGCCGCATGAGTCTGGCCGCATGACCCCTCGGCCTCATGCGTCCTACGGACCGCATGTGTCCCGCAGACCGCATGAACCCTCGGTTGTATGCGTCCTTGTGTCTCGGTCCTCATTTCTGATCTGACTACCTATGCGAGTGCTGGATAAACCTATATGTGTACTAAGGTACAATCTATGTGAGCACCGAGGTGCTATCCTATATGCTAAGTGTTCCTACGTGATATCTGCCAGTACACTCAAGAGTCCAGCATTTACATAGCGAATGGTCGGTAGCAATGACGTGATATGTGTTGTGTGTTTCATTACACCAAGAACTCCATGAGCCAGTACGGATCCCTTCTTGGGGTACTCGTACATTGTACGACATCTAGGGGAGTGAGCATGTGACCACGACATGTGAACTCCGAGGATAACCTAGGGATTAACTAGGCAACTAACTTGGTAGATGCATTGGGTGGAAAGAATCCCGAGATCGTGCCATACTAGCCACCTCAGGTCCAATCCTGACGTGTCGGGTTGGCCACCACGGATATGGTTTCATTCGCCTTTAGCGGATGACTATATCCGACTTCTACGAGCTATGTGTTATATGTTTTAGCACGGTAGCCCTCCGGGGGATCGGTGCATAATCAATGTGCTATATGTCTAATGGTTTGGCTAACCCTGCTGGGTTGACACGATCTGAGGATCCCTTTTAATTAGTATCGCGGGGATAACTCCGCCAAATATAAAAAGCCGCATGAATTAATGGCCGCTTGAAAAATGACTTGACTGTGCCATGTACCTTCCGTTAGTAGCCGAGGGACATGAACTGTCATGGTGCGTGGTCCAACCCATGTCCTTGTTTGGTTGTTGTGTTGGTCTATCGTGCTATGACAGGCTATGGACCGAGGTTACGACCGGAAGCCTTTATTATTTCTAGTATTATTATTTTATGCTTGGGTTTTATCTCACTCTTTTGTGCTCCCTTGTGGTACTTGCTATTCGGGGCTGACCCCGCTGGTTTTGTTTGGCCAGATCACGTAGCAGAGCATGAGGATCCGACCTTCCTCCCTGACGTCAATGGTTCATACTAGGAGCATGGCTGGTGGGGGACTCGAGTGGATTTCTTCTCCACCACTCTAGTTTTTATCCCTTATGTTTTGGCGTTTAGCCACCGGCACCTGTTTAGCCGGTTAATCTTGATATTTTATTTTTTGCATAATTGTAATTAAATCAGACTGCAGTTGAATACGATTATGTACCTATGACTCTCTAGACTAGCTAACTTATAAAGCTAGATCTCTATGATCATTTTGATGAAGCGTCGGGGACGCCTTACTGCTTTATCTCATATGCTCATTAATTGATTTTTTGCTTTGAATGATTGAGACATAGATGCTCTGTGAGACCATAGGAGACTTGATTGTAGCATGCACCCCCTTGTCTCTTGACAGCCATGATCGTCGTATGACGTTTGCATACCTCATATGAAGTAGATGACCTAGTCCGTCTCCGTATTCCGGTACTGGGGCGTGACAACACTCTAGCCGGACTCACGCGCTCCCCAGCAGTGCTAGTCAATATGAACACTCGGTCACAGTAATGGGTCGACAATTATCCTATCCTAAGACTAATCTAGAGGTTCACCGAAGCTATACAGCCGATATTAACTACGAAGCCTGAGACTAAAGGTTTTCTTTCATTGACTATGATGTCTATGAAATCCTTCCTAACGATCTGAAGTAAGCAACTTTTATTCAGGGATGATCTATCATATTCTACTATGATACGGTAATGAAGATGGGTTATCGACGTTTGTATGATGAACTTTTGTTTCTATGCTTGTCTGGATCAGAAGCAAAAGAGGCTCTTCGATAGGCTCATGACGATACATGTGGTGCACATCAACCGGGTCCTAAGTTATATGATAGCCTCAGAAGAATGGGTTATTATTAGCCCGCTATGCTAGCTGACGTCGTGAGCTATGCCAAAAAGTGCAAGGCTTGTCAAGTCCATGCAAACTTTATACACCAACCATCGGAGTTTCGAGATCCACAACGAGGGTGGCAATGAGCATTCCAGAAGTTCTCTTATATGAACTTGTTGGTTCCTTTGAGCATATCGACAGAAATGGTCAATTTTTGCTTTGAGAAATGGTGGTTTCATACCCCAGTGAGTTGGTTTTCTTCTTCATCATATTTCTGGCTCTATTTCTTGTTGTAGCAACTACTATTGCAAGTTTTAATTTCTTTCTATTTCCAGCAACTTGTTGTTGTATAATTTTTGTTTACAAAGAGTTAGTAATCTTTATTTCCGTTCTAGTTGTGTCTGAGGAAAGCCAGTTTGTATTCTAGTTGCATAAGAGCAAAGTGCTGCAATCATATGTATTTTCTCAATTTTTATGTACATTTCTACGATCTTTGTAACACAGACAATAACATGGATAACTAGTTTTGTATAACTCCAACAAATGTCCATATGTTTATAATGAGCTTTGCCTCTACCCTATTACTGTTGTTCTTAAGAAGCAACATGATCAAGGTGAATAACTATCTTGTTAGGGTGTCCGTCGAAGGAGAGCCAACAAGCGAGGAGATATTAGGATATTGGGAGGAGGTAAAAGGGATGGTAAGAGTGGAAGTGGAGAGAAAAATATGAGAGAATGACACGAGAAGCTTGATTTGATACTCAAAATGGGAAGAATATAAGGAGAAAAATATATTAGATGTGTGTTGTTAAGTTTTTATGTTCCTAATCTTTATTTTCTTCTTTCTCCTCTCTCCTCTCTCCTCTCCTTGTGCTCAATCGCAATCTTAAGGATTTTTTGGGGATTTCATCCAAGATAAAATGCAATTGCGTAGCTACATAGTTCCAAGGGCGGCAGCTGCACCCACTCGAATTTTGGTTAATGTAATTCAAGAAACAACCATCAAGAAATTAGTATTGTTCTAATTTTAGTGGTTACTGATCCATTTTAGCTGTTGTAATTAGTATTATTCTAATTAATTACTTCATGTCTTTCGGTCCTAGCATTCCAAGAATAGATGGTTTGCTTGGTGTACAGTTTATTATGCTGTTGACATAGATAATTTGGTGTTTATATTCAGTACCGACTTGCTCCTTGTATGACACACATATTAATATATTATATGTTGTAGCTTAATAAAAGTGTAAACATCAATATTTTTCTCTTCCTTTCCATTAGTATCAGGCAGTTAAGACTAGGGGTGTCAAAAGATGATTATCCGATAGGACAATATTCGTATTTATTTTTATTTTGTAATATTCAAATCCGTTCCTATATCCGAACAGATATCTATTTTGACACTTCGAATTCTAATCCATCTAGTTTATCGGATATCAGATAATTATTATTCGAATATCCGAAAACCAAAATATTAAAAATTTAGTTGTTATCTGAATATCTAAAAACCAAATTTAATTGTTCTATTTGAGCCATTTCATCCTCTCTTGAAAATTTTCAGCTGACTTGTTCTACATATTGCTGTATTTGAACCCTTTCATCTTCTGTTGAAAATTCTAAAAATGCTCAATTTGAGACGGCCATATATATTGCTCTATATATTTGAGCCCTTTCATCTTGTGATGTAAATTATAATTAATATATATTACTATTATATATACATTATATTATAATATAGAGGTAGAAAAGTAATAAATGAATTGAATTATGTAAAAGTCATTTGAGAATAAATTTTTTTAATCTTTTCTCTCTCTCTCTCTCTCTCTCTCTCTCTCTCTCTATATATATATATATATATATATATATATATATATATATATATATATATATATATATAATTTCGGATATCCAAATTAGATTCCAAAATTTACAATTTAAAGTCGGATCGGATGCGGATTCAAATACCTTAATATCTGAATTCGTATCCAGAAAAAAATCCAAAAAATATTCGAATATTCGAATCCGATATACGAAATAATATGCAAAATTTCGGATACGGAATTGAATCGGATATTCGAATTTAGGTGTAGTTTAGAGCACGCTAGGTAATATTCAACTCTAATTGTTGTCAAAGATCACTTCCTATTGTGTTGAGTTGCTTTGTTTGTACATCTCTGTCGGTTCCTCTTTAGACCATCAGTACTAACTGGTTATAGTTTTGACATTCTTGGAATACTATGGCTGTTAGAATAATATAATTATGCCAGATGGCCAGTCCTACTATATTTAGGAGTGGCAAAAATTTGGCAACCCTAGCTACTATTTGGATTAGGATTGGGTATACTGTTTCAAGACCCGCATTTTCGACCCGGTCTTGAACCGTAAAATGTCCAAACAAAACAGTTCCTAAATTTTGGAAATTAAACAGGACGGCCCGGACGGATTGTGTGACATTAACGGATCAGAAGGGGTCTATTTTCAAAATAAATGGGGCCCGTCCCGACCCATTTCTAGGAGTCTGTGTTTTTTAATCAATTCCGGAATTTTTGTTGTTATAGTCTATATATAATAGAACATGTTGTAGTTTAATAAATAAATTCTGAAAATTTGGGAAGACATTAAACATGTTTTATTCTTATAGATAATAGAATATGTAAATATTTATTGTTATAGATTTTGGAATTCTTTTTACTGTTTCTTTTTACCCGTTTGGACCCGCGGATCGGCCCGGTTCATACCCGTTTCGAAAGGGTCAAGTCCGGCCCGGTTTCACTATTTTTTGGCATATACCATCCCGTCCCGCCAACTAATGGGTCCATTCCGGATCCATCAAATTTGGGCCCGGCCTAACGAGTGCCTAGTCCTAATTTGGATTGTCAAAAATTTGGCAATTCTTGAGTAGCTATATACTAAGACCATCTCCAATGGTGATTTCTAAAATTGAGACATGCAAAAATACACTCCAATGGTTCTCCATTTCTATCATATATGTCACATAGTAAAAGGACCAATTTAATGGTGTGGGGTCCAATAATAATTGTGATGAGAGATAGGAGAATTTCTATGAGAGTTTCTACATGTAGAAATCTTCCTAGGAAGTTTCCATCCTACATCATTGCCACCTAGGATAGAAATAGTGATAAAAATTACCATTTGGAGAATTTTTTTCTAAAATGGATCCCTTCCATTAAAATAGGGAAGATAGAAACCCCATTGGAGATGGTCTAAGAAGTAACACCAAGCGGGACTCTTTCGATTCGGAAGCTTTGAAAGTCCATTAGTGGAGTTTGAAATTGCAGGAATTGTCACAAATGTGATTATCTAGTAGGAAACTATTAAAAATACATGGATTAAACACATAATCAAGAATCTAAACAATTTTTTTAACAGAAAATTGTGTAGGAAGCATTGTAGTTCCAATTAATTGCGTAAAAGAGACAAATTTTGCTATATTTCACAGCCCCAATACGCCTTTCCTAAGAGCGTAAATGTTGATATTTGAGAGAGAGAGAAAATTAAAAATTAAATAGTCAATTTACGTCCTTAGGAAGGACGTAAAATCCAAAGTTTGGCAATTTATGCCCTTCTTAAGGGCGTACATTAATATATGCGAATTTTTTAGGAAGACCCCTCTGTCGAGCAGGACTTCCTCTTCGACCTCGCCGATGTTGATCACGTGCCCCTCTTCCATGTCTCCTTTAGCCGCATAGAGCCCGACGCCGCCCGCGACGAGGAGATCGCCGACACCGTCATGGCCCTCCTCCTCACGCTGCTCCGGAGGACTCACCCGTTGTCCAGGTACCCCTCGTCGTCCGTCGCATCGTTCGACGAGCTCGGGTCAATAAAGCCACTACGCAGGGAGATGAGGATGTGTAGGGGGTTGGCATCGGAGATCGTCGGAAGGGCGTAAACATTTGAAAATTAACACAAAAATAATATGTAAATTTACGCCCTTAGGAATGGCGTAAATTGCCAAACGTTGGATTTATGTCTTTCCTAAGAGCATAAATTGACTATTTAATTTTTTTTTTAATTCTCTCAGAAACAATGTTTACACGCCCTTATGAATGGCATATTGGGACTGTTGAGAAATATAGCAAATTTGTGTCGTTTATGCAATTAATTAAAACTTCAATGCTTCCGATACAATTTTTTGTTTGTTTTATATGTAGGTTGAGAGTGCCCCTTAACATTTTTCAAATGGTATTCTGGGAAATGTAAGTTGAACAAATTTTGTAAAAGACATGTATTGTCTCCTAACATTTTTTTTTGTAGTGCCTATAATAATTGCCTTAATATATTAGTGCTATAACAATTGCCTTAATATACAGGGCCGGTCCTGACATTGAAGAGGTCCGGGGCAAAAAATCAAAGTTGGGTCCTTTATGTATTCCTGTAAAAAATTTATAATCTTTTTGAGATTCAACCAATTGTTCTAATCTTTTTCTTTTTTTTCTTTTTTCACCGTGGCCGTAGCCCTTTGGGAACGGTGGAGCACCCCGGCGCAGTGGCGCGGGTTCGAGCCCCCCTTGGAGGCATGTCTCCAAGCACCTTTAAGGAGTGGACACCCTCAAAAAAAAAAAAAAAAAAACTAAAGTAAAATGCTAAAAATCCAAATAACAACTGCCGTTAAAATTCAAAAAAAGAACAATATAACCTATTTTTGTTGACTCCCAAGTGCCAAGATGCCAATCGAAAATCTATAGATCCTCTAATAGATTTTAGCTTTGGCTCTCAAAGTCTGTAGATTGATGAAGAATAAAATCAAGAATTTGCTATGGCTCTCAAAGTAAAAAAAAAAAAAAAAAAATACAAGAAACTCTTTGAATTCTGAAAATTTAAAGAAGAGGAGCTTTGAAAAAGAAGAGTGGTTCTTGACTTTCAGTCTTTTCCACCAAGAGAGATTCTTTCTACTGGTGATTCGTGAAGGAGAAGGAATCAAGGAAGCTTTCAAAGAAAGAGTTTTGTTAATTGTTACAACTTTTTTTTTCCTCCAGTCAGCCTAACCATTTGGCATTTGCAAGTCTTTCTTGACATAAGAAGAAGAATTTTTAAATATTAACGATGATGACTCTTTGGATTCTGCATTGATAAATGGCTCTTTGAATTCTGAGTTGATTATGACTACAATTTAATGCTTATTCATTTTTTTAAAAAAATTAAAAAATGATATGTGGGAGGGCAGCCGAGCATAACACATAGTTACCATTCAAAATTCAAATAATTTTTTTGATAGCATTTAAAAGAATTAAATGATATGGAGGGGTGCCAACCGGACTTAGCATATATTCAGCATTCACTTAGCAATTAAATGACACATGGCCCCCAAAAATATGCTCATTGATTAAATATTTAAATGATAGCCGAACATAGCATTTAAGTTAGCATTGAAATGATTTTTTGATAGCTGTTAGTTATTACCATTCAAATTACTTTTTGAATTCTCTTCTCATAGCATTAGTCATTAACATTAATGCTCATTAATTTTATTTTATTTTTGACTAATAAGTAATAACTTACATCTTAATTATGGGGCCCCCGAAAATATGGGGCCCGGGGCGGGTGCACTTGTCCAGGGCCGGCCATGTTAATATATAACTAGTAAATGCACGTGCTTTGCACGTATACTGACACATAATAAAAATATTATCCAATTATATTAAAATATTTCTTCTAACTCATGTGGTTAAGGTGTGAGATATTTTTCATGTTTTGTTGAGTTCGATTCTCCATGTTGACAAATTTAAACTTTTTTTTTTAAAAAAATTTACATAATTTATTTTTTTTTAGAAATAAAATGAACCGTAATATAATGACGGCTTAGACGGCTTACTTTTGAGCCGTTTTGAAGCCTCATTATATAGTGTAAAATGTGTTTAGAATTATAAATATATTTATTATAATTTATTATTTTTTAAGCCTCATTCCTTGATAAAATTTCACGAGAGCTTCTAAAAAATAACCATTATTTAAAAACAAAACCAAAGTTTACACAAACCCATTCTAGTTTTTTAGCTACAGTTCATGGGGGGCAACAATCATGGTGTATCCAAATTTGTATTCAAACAGCAAGGTTTCCAACGAACGAATGAGAAGGAATCCGATTTCATAGCTTATGTGATACTTCTTAAATGAGCGATAAATGCTTTGGTCACTCAAATTGTACATAAAGTTATAGCTTATTTATAAGGGCACATCAATTTTTGATCGGGACTAGTTCAAATTGAAACTAGTCCAGATTTTGGGAGAATTTACTCAGGACAGTCAATTTTTTTTTATCATAGGGCTGTCTCAAATCCAATTTTTTTGTTTCATTTCTAAATTTCATTCTCTCTCTCTTCCAAAACCCTAATTCCTCTCATCTTCTTCTTCCTCTTCTCCTCCACAATTTCCTCCATCCCTAAGCAACAACTTCTCATCTTCTTCTTGTCCAACACCTTCATCTTCTCCTCCACCATCTTCCTCTTCTAATTAAGACCGATAGCACCCAAATTCGCGTTGACTAGGACTGTCCAATTTTCTGGCAGTCCTACAAACTGATAGGACTGCAAGAAATAGCGGCAATCCTAATTCACAGCAAATGAAACAAATGACTGTTCAGTTTTATGACAGTTCTGACTGTATATAGGATTACCAGAATTCGTGGCCGTCCTGACTGTATGTAGTACTACTAGAATTCTTGGCAGTCCTGGTAAAAAAATGAACCTAAAATTAGAATAGTCCTGAATAATTTTTTCAATGACAAACTTATAAATAAATTAAACTTAGAAATGAAATAGTCCTGATCAAAATAGGATGTGTCCTTATAAAAACTTGTATTGTTATCAAATTTACCATTTAAAGAAACTTGCAATGTGCTCCCTGGTTTTGAAATTTCTTTCACAATGCAACTCATGTACATGACTCTATAGTTGTCAGCTAACAGTGATTTTGATTTGGTCACACTCATTAACAGTCCATTATAGTAGAGAAAGGTACTCATCACTTTACTTGGTTGACCGATAAGATAGCAACCCCTTTATCCTACCCTCACCGACCCCATACTTTATTATATGGGATAATTTAGCAAATGCCCCCATTCTAAATGTTGAAATTAGTATATACCCCCACTATTTTATTTATCTAACAAATACCCCCATTTTTGATATAAAACAATAAAAATTTAAGATATACCCCCACTCTTTTACATAGGAGTGGGGGTATTTGCTAAATAAAATAAATAGTGGGGGTATATGCTAGTTTTAACATTTGGAATGGGGGTATTTGCTAAATTATCCCTTATTAATATTGTTGTTATAATTAAAAATTTATGGTATCTTTCAAACATAAAGCACAACCTAATCTAAACTTTACCAAAAACAACCAAAATTATATCCGGCTAGTGTAATCCAACCCTCCAGACTGTCCCTGATCGAAGGTCACCATAATAAAACTCTACAGTTGTAACGAGGATTAGAACAATCAATGTTGTTAATATGCCTCTAAAACTCTCTTCCAAGCTCGAGCTTTCCTTTCATGGGTCAATATCAAGATTATCATGCAGGTATTCTTCTTTCTTTCTTTTTTGGGATTTTTTAACTTTCATCCCACTTGTTAATATGAATTTGTACTTACATCCCACTTTTTAATTTTATTTGACTTACGTCCCACTTTTCGTCACGAAAAGTATTTATTTTGTCACGAAAAGTATTTATTTTGTCACGAAAAGTATTTTCGTGACGAAAAGTGGGACGTAAGTCAAATAAAATTAAAAAGTGGGATATAAGTACAAATTCATATTAGTAAGTGGGATGAAAGTCAAAAAATCCCTTCTTTTTTTGCGATGTCCGATGTAACACTCGAAACGCTACGTTCAAGGCTAGCCTAGTGGATTGGGTTGCCTAGTCCGAGCTAAAATTGGTTGCCCTTGTCTTTGACTCCAAAAAAATATAGAAAATTATAGCAAGTTGAAAGTTATAAATATTGTGGCTAAGAAAAATAATACCATTGACTTTGACAAATGCTAAAGAAGCCAGTTATCTCCAGTTCTGACGGCAACGTGGGACTCGGATTCTGAGTTACTCTCCTGACTCCTGAGCTACTCAGACATTTTTAGTAGAATCTCAAAAATACTGCCGGTTCAACGGACAAGAGAAGTTGAGATAGACAACAAAGGCTTGGCGGATGCCCAAGTCTGATGACTTGTTTGGCTTACCCCAGCGCGTGCTGGCCCTGGCTACGTTGCATGCTTTTTTGGGCCCACTGATCCCAACTCCGACTATGTTTATAAATAGGATGAATAGTATGCGTTCAACCCGGTTCAAATCTAGATAGATGGACAAAGGGAAATGTTTGGTTTACAACCAAACTTTTACAACCTTCTTACAACTTGTACCCATTTGCTGACATGTGGGCCAGGCCACCACCTGGCCCACATGTCAGAAAATGGGTGAGTGGTTGTAAGAAAGTTGTAAATGTTTGGTTGTAACTGTAGCATTGCTTACAAACAAATGCCTGCCGGTACCCATCTTAAGTTCACTTACGATGCACATTAAAGTATCGATTGAAGCACGCACGCACGCACGCGATACTATTTCGTAACTCCAGAGCTGTGACGAGGGTTGGAGGATGCAGTTTTATAACATCTTCCGAGCGACAAGATATCATCAACTAGATGCGAAGAGAGAGAGAGATCTTCAGAATTAAGGGCACCGACAGGAGGAGATCGGGAGGGTGGGGGAGAACAATTAAGAACCCTTGGGCATGTGCTGTGCTGTTCTGTGCTCTGTTTTGTAGGTTCAAAGGACGTTCGATGGCCAAGAGCTTCCAGTGGACTCCTCTCCAGAACGGGAAGAGGGACTGAGGGGCCACACCACAGCAGGATGCTGCATGTGGGAAAGCCCCAAGCAAAGTCTCTTCAGCGAGACAGTGCATGTGGCCACAATGGACACAGGAACGGATCAAGGATCTCCCCACCATGACAAGGTCCTCAACCTACTCCCAACTAAACCTTTTAACTCCTGTGGGTACCACCGAACTTTCTAACTAACCGAGATCAAACATTGTGGTGTTATGCACGCGGAGTAGCCAATGTGCTCTAAGATATTGTTTGGAAAGAGAAAAAAAAAATGAATGTTGAGAAAAAATGACAGAAAAATTAAAAATTGTGGCGGTTGGAAAAGGGAAGAGGAAATGAGAGAAAAATTTGGAAGAAAAATTCATATGGGCCCACTCAAAAAATTTCCTTCCAAAAGTGAGAGAAAAAAATGGAGAGAGTTGAGAGGATTGTGAAAGAAATTATCCAACTACCCTTCAATAAAGTAAGTATTAGTTGTGATTTGTAAAAAGTCAAGAACTAAATGGTAATTATATCTTTCTCCATAAACAAACAAAATATTATTTTTAAAATTTTCCTTCCCCTACTTTTTTGTTATCCAAACAAGTGAGAAAAAATTAATTTTCCGTAAATAGATCCACCCCAACATTATTAGGGAATTGCAAACTCGCTGCAACTAGAAACTATCAAAATCATTGACTGACATCGGCAAAATGCCACATCATTTTTTTTACTTCAAGAACCTCTCTTTTTACTCTCACTTTGAATTTCAAACAACCAAAGAGGACAAAGGCAGGCAAATTGATGCATAGCAGTATTTAGCAACCATGAATTGTGCATCACCCAAAGGGAGAAGATTGTATGCAACACTCCATCAAACTTGGAAATTTGACAACGGTCGAAATTCGACAGTACTATCAATCACAAAATCGATGGTAACGACATTAAGAGTGTAGTGGGAAATATATCACAAATTTGGTTGGTTCGTCACATGCTCAAGACAAAAGAAGACACCATACAGAACCCATTGAAAAGACTAACAAAACTAATCAGCTAACAATGTAGGTTTCCAGAACAATTACAGCCATATTCAACAAGGAAAAACAAATTAGGAACTTGCGTAACGAAAAGTAGTGTCGAGAAATTAAGTTGTTCACCAGAATTTAAAGGGTTGCAAGTAAAGGCAAAACACTAAATTATTAGCTGCCTATAGAAATAATATCAAACCAAACCACTTCAACAGAACTGCCGGATCAAACATTATACCAAGTATTTGAAAAAAAGAGTATGAAACTGTGCAGCTGCCTCTGATATTCTGATTCCACCTTGTCATTACTCATTACAGATATGAATTTCTTGGTCTGATCATAATAATGTACTACAATTTGAACTCTGAAACGAAGACGTGAAATAATCTATCAACCAAGTTGTATCGTTAACTCGAGTGACCAAACAAATCTTAAGTAAACGAAGTACAGTTGAGTATAGCAACTTCTCCATTTACTTACAAACAGCTAATTCAAGTTTGGGACAAAAAAGGAGAAATTACATTATTGCACATTGCATTACCTGTAAACTATCAGCCTTCTTATATACCCATCCACACTTAAATGTGAGCTTCATACTTCTCCTCCTATTGCTTTCTACCTCACCCTTTTGTACATATGTATAGAGAGAGGAACAGCATGAGAAAGCAAAGAGAACAGAAATAGAATGAAAAAAAAAAAACAAAGCTAAGAACAAACCACATTGATTCTTACCGACAAATCTAAACACTATTACATCCATGTCACTCCCTGGGGGTTTGTTCTTGCCCGGGCCTCAGCTAGCGAAACAGCCATGGCCAGCATCATTTGCTCCTCAAAGCTCTCAGGAAGGAGATGGCCCGCAGGCATATTAAAACTGCCTTCTGGAATAGAAAGCGAGGCCCCTGCTGCATTGACTGCAACATCAGAGCTGGCGTAGCTGGTCCCCGCCTCTGCCACCTCAGATCCGTGGTCCTCGGCTGACCATTCACCCTCATCTTCCTCTTCCCTCGCTTCTGCTCTCCCGCTATCAGGTGACACCTCGACCCACCTCTCTGAAGGATAACTCTGCACCATCCTCTCTTCTCTTGCTGTTAAACAACCAGACTTCTGCAGAGTGTCAAAGACTGGGTTGCTGCTTCCAGCCACATTCGCCAAGTCCCCACTCATGTGCTGACTTTCAGCAAAGGCGGCAACAGTGCAAGCAAGACCACCAGAAGGAGAAGCTTCCGTCGAGTATGAGACATGGCTATGTTCTGAGGCACCAACTGGTGGATTTCTTTGACCACCCTCCTGCCAAGTGAGCAAAATATTGCATCAGATATAAAGACTTCATGTCTTACTAGAGACTCCATTAAGAGGAGTTCTTGATTAGTACAAGCCAGAACTCGTGGTGCCTCTTTATCTGTTTTCCCCCCGTTCGGTTGCTATATATATTTTTTCTTTTATTAGATGCTTTAAGAGAATAGAAGCTCATTAAATATCTTCAAATTATGGCAGGAACTTCATTTTTATGTTATGCAACAAATAAACAGAAAAAGTATAACTAGCTCTATCTTTATTCTTAAAAAAAAAACTGCCGCATGATATAGACTGGAACTTCCAATGGCATTGGTGAGATATATACCTATATTGCATTTGATATTAATACTTTACAGGCACTTGCAAAACATGGCACTGATTTTGGCATGTCCTTTTGAATTGTCTGTGTATGCGCAATTCACATCCATCTAACAAGCGCACAATAGTTATGGCAAAAAGTTTGGAGTGTCCATGCTCAAGTCTGCAGAACTTTTAACACAAACAACAGAAATGTAATCCAGATTCTTCACCATGTACTGAAATCTGTGCAAGGTATTCCCCTGCCTCCTAATAATTCTTTGAATGTCAGGACAATGGTTATGTATGGAAAGGGACAACATGCAACTGATTTATTAAGGGGTCATGGAAAGGGACACATGTAACAGATTCATAAAAATAATGATTTTTAATTTTTGTTGAAGTCCCTGCCACTGCACTAAAACTCTACAATCTTGGTGAGGGCTGAGGGTTATATATTACATTATTCAACATATGCCCCTGCAAGTCGAAGACCCATTATTGGTCGAGAGATGGATTGACGCAGCGGAATAGTTTTTGTAAAATCTGCTTAAATTGCACGAGAGATTAAACCTCGGTTGCTCTTATACCATGTTAAGTTCACTGCCTCTGAAACTCTAGAGTGCTGGTAAGGGGGTGAGAATTTGGAGGTCAATTATGAGAGAGCGAGAGGGGGTGTTTAGCAAACCCTAACATGTTACCTCTTTGTCTAGAGTTTTCCTATCTAAGTGAACTTGGAGGGTTGTTGTATAAGATTGTGGCACGACAACAGATCTACCTAACCACCAATCGGTCTTCAATCATTTAGAGAATGTCAATTTCAAGTGGTCAACCAGTTAGAAAATTAATCAATTCCCTTGCGGAGATTAAAATTAACTAATTTTCTGCAAAAAAAGGAACTCATTTCAATATTTCTTGATAAACGAGCACAGGTACCAAGTAACTGAGAGTGCAAGGGACTGTCAAATAGAATGTTCAGAAAAGCTGAGACTAAGAAGCTCGGTGTCACGAACATGGACACAGATTCGGAATAGTCTTTTTACAAAATTTAGGATACAGGTACAACATGGATACAGTTATATACACGTGAAAACATCTCCACGTACATTAGATTTTTTACTAGTATCCATATTTGTGCATTACTTTGGCTTCTAAGGTTCTAGAAAGTTCTATACAGGATTTGAATCATTTGATACAAAGAAATTTTACTTTTCCTAACTCAAATATGTTTGGCACAACCATGCAAAATCACTTCCAATCATGTTTAGGGTCTGTTTGGAGCCTATATATGGCGATATGGCGATCATATCTGACACGAGTGTCAATAAAGCATTGTGTCATATACAGATACACAGCTAATAAAGTAGCTAATTTGTAGATATTTACATGCTTCAAAGAGGGTGCACATGTGCATGACATACAAATCTATCCATAGTTAAAAAAAATCTCCATAAAACTTGCTCCATAAAGAAGATTCTTTACGACTGGATGTCAACCCTCTGATGTGCTGGTGACAAGTTCCTAACAGTGGTACCTATGTGCAAGAGAGATCTCATCATAAAACCTAGAAGGTCAGTTGGCATTTAGGTAAACTTACCTTTCTGGTCCTACAGTTTAAGCTCATGCAACCAAGTTATCATGTCCAATGCTAATACCATTATCCCCTATTTATCATAACTAATAAAAGTAGCCACTCCTTCAACCTAATCAGGATTATCTACTTCTACGAAAAATAATTTTGTAACATTATCACTTGGATACTTGGAAGTCATCCTAATCCATCCAATATATATGCATACATGTTCCAAAGAATTCTCAGTTAACAAATATTACAACAATTATTATTTTGGATATAAATTTTCCAAAAGTAGCTGCCTTTCCTTTCTCTCATGCTAAGTTAGTATAAGAACCGAATAGATAAACCTTGAAATTTTCCATAACAAGATACTTGTGAAATACAAAATCCTGATGGCTTCAGGTTAGATAGACTATGATAGTACGGGGTACATGGGTAGGAAACAAGGTCGTTTATCCCCACTAGACAAAATGTTCAGAAATGGTCAAGAAGAAAGTATATACACTAGTTCCACTAGCCATCAGTTTCATCAGGATATAAAAGTTTTGGGTCAACAGGTCTGGTATTTCTGCACACTTCATCGTTGTCTAATGCTTTCTCAATTCATGAGGAACGACAGGACTACCTAAGTAATGTTTGGCAAATCCCTGGTAACTTGATTGAATTAGTATACAACAACAAAGCCTTTAAGGTAAATTTTTGGAATCAGCTATATGAATAATTTCTTCCATTTTTCATTGTTAAGTGGCATCTCTCTAACATTAGCAACTGGCATCAGTCGATGACAGCATCAACCCACTTTTGTTTATATATATATATTCCTGCTTCTAGCACATATTATTTTACTTTTGGTCCCAAGCATGAATAAAGGAGGATTGTGTTAGTAGCACAACGCCAGCTTAGAATTTTGTAAGATCTCTATCAAACGGATCGATCAAATTTTTATAGAAGAGGATAATGGAAAAGCCACATAAAACACAAAACTTTTTAAATAACCAATTTTAGTTCTAATGAAAGGTTTCAAGGCTAAAAAAAAAATCTATAAGAATGTTTATAGTCCTAGTTAGTTGTCAAAGCAAGTAGTTAAACAACTCAACCAGAAATCAACTCTAACAACGTTCCAACTTCCAAGTCAAGCTAAAAAAATTTAGTAAGGAACTTTCATAGTTCAAATGGGTTAGAAGATTTAATCCAAGAAATAACACACATATAAATGCAGTTCGATATTTGTGTATGTTGGCAATTAGGCACCTTGACACCTGTTCCTCATATTTATCCTTAAATCATACAAGTAATAGATATAATAAAAAAGTTGAATTACCTATGCTCCAAGAGTGCTCTATAAAGAGCTGTGCCTCCAAGAGTGTTCTATAAAGAGCTGTGCTTTACTGTTTGGATTTAAACAACATCAAAAGTGATTATAAGCACTAGATTGTCAAATCTTTGGTTGAGGATCCCACCAATCATAAATCACACCAAGAAAAGCAAATTAGATTTTCTCTTCATATATTTGAGAACCTGAATGAGAAACCGAACAGTTTCACTTGTGATAACAGCTCAAGTTTTTCTTGAGCTCCATGATTTCAAATAGCACAGAATTCCTAACTCAATAGTCAATAAGCCCACTTGATAATTGTGAACCATTTTGTCGTTATAAGGCAGTCAGGCAGATTTACTTGTGCATAACTATTTCACCTTCATTCAGACTGAAGTTAATTAGCAAGAATCTTATTTAAAGTGCAATAGTTATATCCTGTGCACTGATTGTACTGGTTCTGCCTATACATTTTCATTTTCTTCATTTTTTCCTTATTCCTGTTCTTCCATACTATACATTATAAGATTTTTGATAGCTTTGGTTGACAGCCATACTTGAAAACAAAATGGCCAAACCAAAACACTTAGTATAAGATAAGGGCCAAACAGAGTTGAACTTGAAACCCAAAATCTCAAACCTTTTAAAATAATAGATATAATAAAAAAGTTGAATTCCCTATGCTCCAAGAGTGCTCTATAAAGAGCTGTGCTTCCAAGAGTGTTCTATAAAGAGCTGTGCTTTACTGTTTGGATTTAAACAACAGCAAAAGTGATTATAAGCACTAGATTGTCAAATCTTTGGTTGAGGATCCCACCAATCATAAATCACACCAAGAAAAGCAAATTAGATTTTCTCTTCATATATTTGAGAACCTGAATGAGAAACCGAACAGTTTCGCTTGTGATAACAACTCAAGTTTTTCTTGAGCTCCATGATTTCAAATAGCACAGAATTCCTAACTCAATAGTCAATAAGTCCACTTGATAATTGTAAACCATAATACTGTAAAAATTTATTAGCTTGTCGGTACAAGGCAGTCAGGCAGATTTACTTATGCATAACTATTTCACCTTCATTCAGACTGAAGTTAATTAACAAGAATCTTATTTAAAGTGCAATAGTTATATCCTGTGCACTGATTGTACTGGTTCTGCCTATACATTTTCATTTTTTTCATTTTTCCTTATTCCTGTTCTTCCATACTATACATTATAAGATTTTGGGTAAATTGCAAAAAAACAACCTCGTTAGATCGCCACCTTTTGCATAGAAAGACCAATTAGCCAAAATTAGCAAATAAAGACCCCCGCAATATATGACTTGTTCAAAATGGCCCCTACCATCTGATAGACGTTAGAAATGGCCGTTAATGACGGATTTTTTTTTTTTTTAAAACCCTAAACTACCCTCCCCCCTTCCCTACCAGCCCCCCCCCCTCCCTTTCCCTCCGCCGGCCAGCCCCCCCTCCTCCTCCCCGCGTCTCCTCCCCGCCTCCCACCACCGGAGAGGAGGGGGGGGGGGGGGAAGAGTGGGGAGGGGTAAAATAGTCGTCACAGTCCCAACTTAACACCAGTTAACAGAAAGGGGGTCATTTAAGCATAATTGAAACGTAATGGATTGTTCAAAGCAAGGAGTCTTTAATTGCATTTTTCACTAGGTTCACAATATCGGTATCGGAATCGGTATCGGACTATTCCTATGATGTTTTATTTTCTTTGCCGAATTGACCGGAACAAAGACCCCCAATGTCGGCAACGGTCAATATTTGGTATCGGTCGGTATCGGATCGGAACATGCCAAACCGTATCGGTATCGGCCGTATCGGATCGGTATCGGCCGATACTTTAAACCATGATTTTTCGTAGATCTAAGGGGTTTTTTTTTTTTGCAATTTACCCTAAGATTTTTGATAGCTTTGGTTTACAGCCATACTTGAAAACAAAATGGCGAAACCAAAACACTTAGTATAAGATAAGGGCCAAATAGAGTTGAACTTGAAACCCAAAATCTCAAACCTTTTAAAATAATCATACAACAAATTTTGAATTAACCGTGGAATCTGTTCTGAAAAATGAAATATTTATACGAGTAACAAGTGATCAAGTAGTTAAATTAGAAGTAACCAAATGCTCCCAAACTGTTTATGAAATCAGTTGAGTGACACATTGCTCAAATGGAGAGAGAATGATTTTAGTTTTCTAACATGACAACTTATAATGCACTATAGATTTAAATATTTTAGAGCCAAAGAGAGAGAGAGAGAGAGAGGTATGATTGTTCAGAATTCCTATGCTTCATTTCGGAAATGCTTATAATCTCATCACCTGGATAGACAGCCAGATTGCTTCCATGACCATAATGTCCTCCAGATCCAGATCAAAGTTAGCTTCCCTACATATCACACGCATCTTTAAATAAATCATAGAAATCAAAATGAGAGTAAAAATATGTCTCATATATATATATATATATATATATATATATATATATATATATATATATATATATTTTTTTTTTTCCAAAAAAAAAAAATATATATATATATATATAAAGTTATGTGCATTTATCCCTAGGGCTGGGTTTTAGGTAATATAAGTGTAAACATTGAATCAAAGCTTAATGTCTTGTGTTTTCTAGCATACAAATGGACCCTAATGGTCAGCTGTGTTCTGAAATCAGCATTTGAAACAAGTAAAAACAGAGGTATAGCATTCAATCTCAAACTTTAGGCTTTTAACCCAATTAGCATGAAATCGAAATTAATTGAAAGATAATGAATTCTAGTAGGGCATAACCCTAAAGGCTCACAAACATAAAGAAATCAGAACCTAAACATCAAGAAGACAATCCATGGGGCATGGCCCCCTTTAATGCAAGGTGTACTGGCCTCAAGCTATGCCCAGAGCAAGTGTGCAAGTCCAATCTCTCCCTACTCCACCACCTGACCGGCTCTGCAAACCACAGGCCAAAGATCCCCCAAGTCCAGCTCCTAGATCACCAAGGCAAGGAAGAGGGAGAGTGGACGAGAGATAATGAGTGAAGGAAGGAGGAGGGAGTGGGATGGTGTTTACTTAGCTCTTGGCCATTGGATAGTTGCCAGGTCAGCAATCCAAGGCACTAGCCAATCAAAATCATCAACACAAACCAATTACCCAACGGGTAAGGCCATCTCCAGTGGGGGTTTCTATCTCCCCTATTTCTATGGTAGAAACCTATTTTAGAAAGAAAAAAAAACTTCTGCCAACCATGATTTCAATCCCAATTTCTATCATGTGGCAGTGATGTAGGATTGAGAGTTTCTATGAGGTTCATAGAAATTCTTCATCTCTTATATCAATTAATATTGGGCCCACGCCGTTAAATTGATCATTTTATTTGTTGCCACATAGGATATAAATGGTTTAACATTGGAGTGTTTTTTTTGTGTGTGCAATCTCTATATAGAAACTCTACCAACTGGGATAGAAATTTCCTTAAAGTACAATGACAAGTAGGATAAAAACTCAATTTTAGAAATCCCCATTGGAGATGGCCTAATAAGCTAGACAAGTCAGCAGCTCAAAACAGTGCCACAGTATACCGACACACACATATCAATGGACAATGACACAAAATGAGATGAAAGAAGGTTGACTATTTGATGCGGTAATTAAAGAACTTAGCTCATGCTTATGCAACAGGAAAAAAAAAATCAAGAACCAGTAAAGATGATCTGAATCCTCATAGACAACAAAATGATGTAAGATCTATAGCAATTGTAGCAAGGTTATGAAAAGCGCTAGGCGCTAGTCAGGCGGGAACCCGCTGCCTAGCGCCTAGCCCGCCTAGGCGGTCGTCTAGGCGGACGCCTAGATCTAGGTGGTTGAAAAATAAATAAATAAAATCTAAAAAACCTACTGAAAATTGCAGAAAAAAATCATAAAACCCCAAAACATGCATAGTCGAGCGTCGGGGGGTCTAGGCGGGCGCCTAGGCGGACATCTGGCGGACACCAGGCGCCTAGCGCCTAGGCGCCGCTTAGGTGGCCGCCTAGACCGCTTTTAGAACAGTGAATTGTAGTACTTCATAAGGATATATACTTGATATACAAGATGATGCAACGACCCTGAGATTAACTAGCCATCTACCTCTTATAACGACAGACAAGTGAGCTCCTGTACAGGACAAGCAGCATAACATCTAGTTACACAAAGTGGATGGTGGTTATGGTAACTGTTTTAAATTTGAGAACTCAGATTAATACCTGCTGCCGAAGTTAGAAGGAAAGATTTGTCAACCGTATACTCTATGATTGTTGTAAAATTTTCAATGATCAAGCGAGAACCAAAGACATATTTCCATGTGCTTGTATTCACTGAAACCTACTTAATTCAATTAAGTACTTGTTTTGAGTGTGCAAATTACCGCTTCAACATTTTAGAGATTTATAAAATATTTCATCGAAATCATCAATATTATTAATAATAAATCATTGACTAAGTACTAGTTTTTAACATGCAAACTATTGCAAATGCAAGATGTAAAGAAACACAAACTATATGATCTAAAGCTTCAAAGTCACAATAAAGTAATAAACAAATGATTCAAACTAAGCCCAAGGCAAAAACCAGGAGAGACGACATATTAAGCAAATAACTATTAGGCATTAGCTAAACATGGATACAGCTAGACTGGACAGCTACATAAAAAACAGAAGGAACTACAGATTACTAGCTAATAGATAAGTAGTAATATGCAGCTGCAGAACACCACAAACCTGTTTTGCCTTGAATAAGAATGTTGTCTGGTTACTGGGGCGGTGAATGGACCCTGAGAAGAGATAATATCATTGCCCTGTGTTGGGTATCTAAACGATTGTACTGTAAAGCAAATGATGAAAGCATGATGTTAGATAAGATAACAATATAACATAAAACATATGGCTTATAATCAACAACTATGACAACCAGAGTTCAAAAATCAATAGACCTGAGCTATTAGAAACATTTGGATATTCAACTTCTCCTGCAGCCATTATTCTGCTTGATGAACTAATTTCTTGTTTTTTCTGCGTTCTTTCTTCGGCATCCTGAAGTTCTTGTTGTCGCATCCTTATTTGTGCTTCTATAACCTTCTGTTCTTCCTGCAAAATAAAAGGAACCTCAGCGAACTGACGTAGCAGGGTGCCTTGTTTAACGTAATAGCCTTCAAACATACTCAAAGCAATTGTTCAAAAGAAAGCAACAAACAACACCGCAAAAAGTAGAACCCATAAAAGAATGAGCATATATATTAAGAGATCAAGATCCGTACAAGTACTCTACATTAAGTATCAGCAAACCATTAGGACCCATTACATAGATGAAAACGTACAAATTTTTCAATGCCCTTTTCTTCCTTCGTCCTCACACCACGATATTCCACAGCATAATTTGACGTTTTGCAGAAAGGACACCTTATAGTGTTAAGGAATATGCTTCTACCAATCAAAGAAAAGGTTTATTATCAAATTCAGACAACATGACAACATTGTTTAAGACGATAAATCTTAAATAAAGGATACTGTGTTGGCCGAGTAGAATGAGGTGGCTTCATCTGCAGAAAACATTCTGGCAAGCAGCAACCCGTCAAAGTCATAATTAACTGAAGCACAATATTACTTAAAGATTCCAAGGTAATCTTGCTCCTTCAAAATCGAATGGAAGATCGACAATACCTGTACATATGCCTTTCATGCAACATCTTGAACGATTCAGGCTCGGGTAGTACTGAAAAAAACAACAATCAGAAAAACCAATGTCAGTGTAAGTGATACCCTAAGCAAAAGTTATAGTTCAGTTTCATGCAAAATACATATTACAATGACACATACATTTCAATTCCATTGGAACTAGCATACAGTAGTAAAATAGAAAATCAGGATGATAGAGATTAGATTTAGGGGAGTGTTACTCAGGATGGTTTCTTGAACTCATTGAGTTTTTGCTGATTTCAGAATCAGATTCTAGTCGGCAAGCATTCATGCATTTTGCAGTTTGATCATAATTGGGAGTGCGTGGCAAGGTTGGATTGAGTAGAATTCATTTGCATGATAGAGAGTAGATGTCATGCCGACAGCCCGTCATAAAACTTTGTCAGATCCTTTATGGAGTTTCTAGTATTGGAAAATTTAGGTCAACTTTTGTCTTTTATGAGCCAAACTGGCTGATTAGCGAAATTTACACTCTCTCCAAAAGAATTTTGAAACCAGCGAAATGCCATCATAACTATTTTGTAGTTGGCCCAGATTTTTTGTCAAACTTTCTAATAACATTGCCAAAACTGGACAAAGTTTCAGAAAAAATCACCAGACCTAGCCAAGATGTGTACTTGATTTGGGTTTACCATTTTTTTTTTGAGATGCCCGGCGTAATGCATAGGACTTTGTGCATGCTGCGTTGCATACCATTTGGGCCCACTACCCACGCCTCCCCCGCGGTTCGATCCCGAGATTGTCTGCCTAGCCAAAGAGGTTATACCTCTCCTCGCTGACCACAAGAGCCAGACAAGTTCGGTATTTGGGTTTACCGTTAAAAAGGCTTATCAGGCCTTATGGTAAGTTGACTACTAAATTATGTAATTATTGTGTTATAATTTCCATAGAAATAATTCATTTATGCAATTATTCACTTAAACCAACGCAAATTGATTCATAAGTAATTAATGAAATGATATTAGACTTTAACTATTCAGTTCTCTTATTTCAATAAAAATTTAACATTTCTTAGTTTCTTTTCAATAGCACAAAGATCCAATAGTCCACCACTCCGATATGCAATTGCCAAAATTGTGAAAATTTTCAAAGTTGTTGAAACTTCAAATACTGGTATACTTTAGAGAGTATGATACCACTAACTATACCGCATTTTTAGTTCGGAACCTCGGTTCCACTTTCTAACTAACTCAAACACCTGGCGAACTAACAACAAATTAAGATTCGCTTCCTTACACTTAGAATCTCTAAACTTATGCTACAATTGGACTTGATCCCCTTCCACTCTCTTAGTATTCAGTACCCGCTCCAAGCTAACTACCATTTTCTTCGATTGTCTCCCTTCTCTTGGCCTACCTTCTCTAGCCTAATCTTAGCCCAAAAACTCATTGGATTTCCTATCACACACTATCATGTACCTGTACATAGCAGATCAGGGTAATATCGGCCCGCTATAGGAGAATAGAAGCCGTTAATATATAGCAACTGCAAGTAATGCATAATAAATGCTAATATAGCAATATGTTTGTCATATGTTGGATTTGCAGGCCTATTCTTACTATGATAGTATGATGTATTCTTTACAGTGGTCAATCTCAATTTTCGTAATACATTCATACTCAATTGGCCTTCATCAAGAGCTTCTTTAAAAGAATACGATGTACGCTTACATACAGGTTTTAGGAACATTTACAGTAACTCCTAAGTTCTAACTAAGAAAAAAACATTATGTTACAAACCACACAAGTAGACTAGAAGGTGTGGAAGAAAATGCAGTATACATATCAGTATATATGCATTCACAGTTTATTATTAAGAAGACTAAAAGACAATTGTTATAATTATTTTAATTTTTATTAAAATTACTTAGGAAGACTAAAAAGAATCTTAACTATTCTGAATTTATTATATACTATTTAGGAAGAACAACAAAGAATAGCTTCCATAATTACCTAGTTGTCCCTATTTAACTTTAATAAACAATTTTAATTAGTAAATATATGCAAGGGTATAGTTGGAAAGAAAAGTTTCACGCTGAAGCTGAATTTTTCTCATTATATAGTAGTATAGATTACATAGTGTATACAGATATGATGCTTTAGCCATTCGTATCCCATTTATATTAGTGTCATTTTAAAGTCATCATGCAAATTTTACAATTTTTTCCAGAATTAGTAATATGCCATTAGATACTTTTATCATGTCTCACTGTTTTTAGACTAATTGGTAGAATTGAAGTCCAGGGAACACCTGAAACTAAATTCCAACCAGACTATTACTAAATCATGTCTCACATTGAACTGAATAATTGTGCTACATTGTTGTGTCCATATTACTTGATATTCTCCATTATATCTTTTGATATCCTTTCTGGGTTTTACTTTTACTTCAAGTAAATTGTAGATACTGATGGGCATTTTACTTCTTGTAAGAAATAACCTATCAAACTAGCTTCTTTCTTAAAAGTGCTATATCGAATTTCTTTCACTATCTAATTGGTTCACAGATTTGAGTTTTTCGTTAATATGAGAAGAAAACTTCACCAGTTTGGTGGCAAGATAAATGTTTAGTGTTAATATTTAATCATAAATATTTCGACAAATACAGGATTTTGTAAATATTTTGAAGAAAATTATTTTAAAAATATCATACTATTATGCTATACAGTGATAGTATCTAAAATTTCTGAAGTATTTAATATATGAAACTGTAATATCATTATATTTTATTTCAGGGTTGCATTCCCAAATGGCATGAAATGAAGTTTCCCTATGATAAATGCATACTTCTCAAATTCAGCACATTTGCAATTTCAATTCAACTAACGAAAATCATTTTGCGAACCTGGTGATTTTTCCACTATCACTGTCATTTGAATTTCGCAAGCAACCTCATGCCAAATTTTAGTAACCACCCTGACAAATCCTCTCCTCCCAAGTACATTTACTTGGCTGCAGAGGACTCCTTTTCCGTAAAAGATATAAAATCACAATTTCATCCAATCTTAATTACATGGATAGCAAACCATAACTACTACTTCGAGCAAGATTCAAATTCACCTAATTATCAGAAAAATAACACTGACCTCAACCCAAAGATTACAAACCTACTAAATTTATCAAAAGCATATGAAATCACAACTTCAATCAATCTTCATGAGAAGGAAAACAAACTACAACTACTACTACTTTGAGTTTGAACCACTGCTGTAAAAATCCGACTAGTCGGTAGTCGGCCTTCGCCGACTCGACTAGGGTCTAGTTGGCAAAAAAAATCGGCTCAAGCAATAATCAGACCTAGACAACCGACTAGGCGACCAGACGGGCCTAGTCAGCCGACTAGATCTCGGTTCCCAAAAAATGAATTAAAAAGATCAAAATTCCACCCGAAATTTAGTTCTTTCAAAAACCTAAAAGCAACCGACAGATAAAGAGAAGAAGTTTCATAAAAGGTGCATACCAAGGACAAATATATATATATATATATATATATAAATTCAAATCGATTAATCCGACTAGTCCCTGATTAATCTGATTAATTCCTAGTCCTCGCGAACCGACTAGCGGCCGATAGCGATTTTTACAACCTTGGTTTGAACAAGCTTCAAACTCGCAAAAATTATCAAAAACGACACTAATCTGAACTCGAATATTACAAACCTAGTAAATTTATAAAAACTATATAGATCAAAATTTTGGGAATGTTATCCTTGTTCACTCATTGGCTTAATGTATCATAGAGATGAATGTCCATAGCGGACCGTATCATTATACCTTTTCCTCTAGACTCTTCTAGTGTAGGGGAACTTGGAGGGTGCTCCAAAAGGATATTGGAAAAATGATATTGTCAAACTCAAACATTCCAACCTATGAATCCAATCAAATTCCACTAGTACCAATCAAACAAACCAATATTTGTTGATGATTAATCCAGCAAGAAGAAATTGTGTATAATTTCTCAATAAGATATGTTAAAATTCCTAGAAATCTGTCAAAATGATATAAAATCACAGTTGGATTCAATCTTCACGATAAGGACACCAACCAACAACTACTAGTTCTAACAAGCTTCAAACCCACTTAATCAGAAAGAAAACATTAATGCGAACTCAAATATTACAAATCTATCAAACCTATATAGGATCACAATTTCATTCAATCTTAATGACAAGGACAACAAACAACCGAACAAGATTGAAATTCACATAAATTCTCAGGAAAATGACACCAATCTGAACTCAAAATTACAAACCTGGTAGATTTATCGAAATCGTAATTTCATTCAGTCTTCATGACAACGTCTCAAGGACAAAAAACATAACTACTACTTTGAACCAACTTCAAACTCACATAAATTAACCAAATTCAAACTCATCTAAATTACCAGAATAGTGGGCATTAATCTGAACTTAAATATTACAAACCTAGTAAAGCTATCGGAACCATATAAATCACAATTCCATTCAACTTCATGACAAGGACAGCAAATTACAACTACTACTACTATGAACGATATTCAAACTTACCTAAATTCTCACCAAGGTTGTGAAAAGCGCTAGGCGCTAGTCGGGTAGGCACCCGCCGCCTAGCGTCTAGCCCACCTAGGTGGCCGCCTAGATCTAGGTGGTTCAAACAAAAACTACTGAAAATTGCAAAAAAAGTCCATAAAACCCCAAAACATGCATAGCCGGATGTCGGGGGGACTATGCAGGCATCGCGCGGGCACCAGGCACCTAGGTGGCCGTCTAGGCCGCCTTTTAGAACATTGATTCTCACAAAAAACTCCATTAGCTAAACCAAAAACTCCAAATCCAGGATTCCATTCAAATTATCACCAGTACTGATCAAACAAAACGAAATTGAGTTGAACTGCTGAATTGCATATAATTTCTCGATAACACATGCTTCATTTCCTAGTATATCTACAAAACTATATAGAAATCACAATTCATTCAATCCTCGTGATAAGGAGAGCAAACTAAACTCCTTACCCCTTCTTCGAGCAAGCTTCGGACTAACCTAAATTATCATAAAATGACTTAAATTAAACTCAAATATTCGAAAACCTAACAAACCAATCAAATTATTGCTAGTACTGATTGATTTCATTCAATCTTCATGACGAGGAAAGCAAAGTACAATTACCCCTACATACAATAAGCTTCGAACTAACCTAAATTATCATAATATGACTTAGTTTAAACTCAAATATTCGAGAACTTATAGAACCGTTCAAATTATAGCCAGTACCGATCAATTTCTTTCAATCCTTAAAGCAAAGAGAGCAAAAAACAACTACTACTTGCAACAAGCTTCTAAGTAACCTAGATGAAAAGGAGAAAAATGACAAATCTAAAATCAAACATTGCAAACCTACGAATCCAATCAAATTATCACCAGTAAACTACAACTGCTCCTACTCCGCTTCGACCAAAGCTAGATATAACAAAAAGACTTAATTTAAAGAGTTAATTGTCGGATTGTCCAAATGGTACCTGAGGAATGTAATGGTCACCATTTTGGTGATCGAACTTTTTGGGTTAATTTGGTATCTAAGTGTTACATTTTGGTTTAAAGAATGTTTGAACAAGGTTTCGTTGAGATTTTGGAGAAAAAATCGTTAAAACTGGACATGTGACGGTCACGTGCCTTATTTTTAGGATTAGTTTGTCATGACCAGCCGATACGTCAGCTATAATTGATTGTACAGCCGACATTTTGTACTCGACAAAAGTTATTTGTTTATGTAGAATTTCTTCGAACACCAAAATTCTTAGTCGAAAAACAAAAACATGACATAATAACCATAAAAAATAAGGCACGTGACCATCATGTCCATTTTTTATCTATTTTTATCCAAATATACCAACGGAATCTAGTTCATGCACTCTTTAAACCAAAATGCAAAGCTTAGGTACCAAATTAACCCCCCCCCCCCCCCAAAAAAAAAAAAGTTCGATCACCAAAACGGCAACCACTACATTCTTCAGACACCATTTGGGTAATTAACTCTATTAAACTCAAACATTCCAAAACCTACGGAACCAACCAAATTATTAGCGAGTACCGATCAATTTCATTCAATCTCCATGACAAGGAAAGCAAACTACAACTACTACTACTTGGAAATGGCTTCAAAGTAACCTACATTATCAACAAAATTAACATTAATCCGAACTAAAAAAAACTCCAAACCTACGAATCTGGTAGAATCGTCGCCTGTACCGACCATGCAAACAGGAATCGAACATCTCGTGATGGAGAAGAAAGTAATCAAAATTATCGGAAAAAATGACATTAATTCGCAGTCAAATTTTACTCCAAACCTAAGAATCCGATCGAACTCTCAGCAGACACAAATCGCACGAACAGGAATCGTAATCTCGCGATCAAGAAGAATCCGTACCAGGAAGCAGATGGGACACTCCTCGAGGTCGAGCCCGGAGGAGCCGCCGCAGCCGCCGCCGCCGTCATCGTCGTCACCGGGGAAGCAGGGGGCGAGCTTGGAGTCGAGTATGAGCCTCCTGAGCTTCTTATGGTCGATGTCCCGGTGCTGGTACAGCCCCTGCGGCCTCGTGTACCTGTCGTCAACCACCTGCCTCCTCCTCCCGCCGATCTTGTTACCCATCCAGCAAAAGAAAACCCTAACCCTGACGGAGACGACCCGGTTCTCCTTTCATAGCGGGTTATCGGATCCGAATCCGAAATCCCAATGATTGGAGGGAGTGTAGTGGAGTGAAGATAAAGAGGCCACGACAGACACAGATTATTATTATTTTTTTATTAAAAGAATTAAAGAAAGGATTTGCTCTTTTTCTTTTTTTGTGGGATTGGGTTTTTGCGATCTTTGGACTAAGCTGTGTTTGATTGGACTTTTTTTTTTTTCCAAGAAAAATATTTTCATCACAAAATTTTCACCAATCGTAGTATTTGATAGGGGTGAGCATTATTCGGTTTTGGACCGAAAATCGAACCGAACCGAACCGAATAAGAGGTTCGGTTTTAAAAAAATTCGATTCGGTTTCGGTTTTGAAAATACTAAATTTTCTTATTCGGTTTCGGTTTCGGTTTCGGTTTTGGGTTTCGGTTTTGGTCCAAAACCGAAAATCGAATAAGAAAATTTAATTAATTAATTTATATATGTGTGTGTGTGTGTGTGTGTGTGTGTGTGTGTGTGTGTGTGTACACGTACTATATATATAAGTATTAATATATATAGGTACATACTAAATATATATAAGTATATACTAAATATGTCTATGTATATTTAGTTACTATATATATTAACAAAAAAAGCTCAAAAAAATCAAAAAAAATATGAATAAACCGAATAAACCGAAAACCGAACCAAATTTGTTTGATTCGGTTTTGGGCCAATTCGGTTCGGGTTCGGTTTTGCTTATTCGGTTTCGGTCCAATTCGGTTTTGGGTTATTCGGTTCGGTTTAAACCGAATAAACAGAATGCTCACCCCTAGTATTTGATAGCTTATATTTTCCATAAAATTATTTTTCAAAAAACTATCATTCTCCATATTTTCTTATAAAATGGTGGAAAATAAAACTTGTCCAACCCATAGGAAAATATTATTTTCCATAAAAATTAACTAATAATGGCACTCAAACACCCAAATTAAGTTTTTCATAAAAAAAATTTTAATTTTATTGAATTTTTTCGTAGGAAAATAATTCCATGGAATTAATTTATTTTTCACATATTTTCAACATTGCAATCAAACGTATCCTAAGATGCAAATTAATTGTGTTGTGGTGGTTTTAAAGGTCGCGTCTTAAATTAGTACAGGTGTGTTGTGTGAGGCAAGATGTCACACACTTTGGTATTTTTGCCTACACTTCTCCGTGTGCGACACGCTATCTTACTACTCGAAGACTCGTGCAAGTCTTTCCGAGCCCGTTAAGCTAGAAGGCTAAGGAAATAGAGAAGATTGGAGCAATATTGGAAATTGAAACTATTGTTTCATTAACATGGAGAAAGCTTACACAAGTTTTCGTGGTGAAGAACAAATGGGACATCCCACTTATTTATATTGTCCATAGGGTTTTACAAGAAACTTATAAAAAAAAGAAATATTCCAGGGATTATTATAGATCTAGATAACTACAAGGAAGCTTATAGTCTATCCAAATAGATCATGGGCCATCTAGAAAGATCTCGAGCCTTCTAGAAGATTCTCGAGCTTTCTGGATGATTCCATCATCTTCTAGAATATTTTGGACGTAATCCATGCTCGTGAAGGGTTACATGAATTCGTCTCGGTGGGGTTAACAAATTGGGCGTAACATTCTACCCCACATAAGGCATTGATGTCATTGTCAACCGTGTCTACTAGGAAATGACTGGACCTCGGTCTTGAACTGATGCAGCTTATCAGCACGTTTTCAGCTGGACTCACCGTACGGTATTCCACTTTGATGAGGTACTCCACGTACGGGAAAATGCCTTGCAGATGTATGGTCCTTTTGGCGAGCACGGCTTCCACTTTCTTGTTGAAGGACATAGTCATGGTCATCGTGGGTCGTTCCGAAACTTCATGTTGATGTTCCTCCAAGTCTTCATGGTAGGGTTTCAGGTAACTCGCATGGAAGACAGGACGAATCTTCAGGTTGGCGGGGAGTTCGAGCTTGTAAACTATCTTGCCTACTTTATTGAGGACAGGGAATGGGCCTTCATACTTCTGAATCAGTCCCTTGTGCACCTTGTGGAATACCTTGAACTGTTGCAGTTGAAGCTTGATCATCACCAAGTCCCATTCCTTGTACTCAATCGGCCTTCACTTCGCGTCGGCCCATTTCTTCATCTTTCGTGCGACCTTCTCCACAAATACCTTGCCAATGTCCGTCTTCACCTTGAAGGTCGAGGAAAACTGGTTAGCCAGGGGCTTCTACTCGAGGATACCACACTTAGCATAATCGGGAGCGACTAACGACCCATCACCAACTCGAACGGGGTGTTATGTGATGACTCATTCCTTTGAAGATTGTAGCAGAACTGAGCGAAGTCTATGTGGTACACCCAATCCCGTTGGTCTACACTTACAAAATATCGCAAATACTCCTCGAGCAAAGAGTTAACCAGCTTCGTCTGTCTGTCTGTCTGTCTGTAGGTGAAAACTGGCCGAGAAGTGCAAATCCATCCTGAGGATCTTGAACACCTCCGTCCAGAACATTTTTATGAAGCAGGGATCTCGATCGCTAATAATGTTCTTGGGGATGCCCCAAACTTTAGCACATGGGAAATAAATAAGCACGCGATCTTCTCTACTGTACAGTCCGTTGAAGCAGCAATGAAGGTCACCTACTTGGAGAAGCGGCCCACCACCACAAGAATAGACCCAAGCGGCCCCCACTTTTGGTAGGATAGAGATAAAGTCCATCGATATGCTCTTCCACGGTCGACTCGGAACGGGAAGAGGCACAAGCAGGCTCTCGGGTCTTTGATGATCCACCTTGTCTTGTTGGCACACAAGATAGGTGTGCACATAATCATCGACGTCCTTGCGCATGTGTAAGCCCCTGTTTTTCAAATTTTAGTTAATTAAATGTTAATTAATTATTAATGTCATTTTTAGCCTAAAAATGATTATTAGGATTTTTAGGAATTTTTTTAGAATTTTTAAATGATTTTTAAATGAGTTTTATATATTAAAATATCAATTTGCAATTTTTTAAAATGTTTTAATTGACTTTTGTAATTAATTAGATTGTTTAAATATCATTTTGTAAATATTAAAATTGTTTTAATATGGTTTTGTAATTTTTAAAATTGTTTTTATATCAGTTTGCAACTATTAAATTATTTTAAAGTGTGGAGTGCAAATTCTTATTTGCACTTAGACTCTGTTAGGGGCCTACTGTAAATTCCTAAAGACTAGGGGCCTAGATGCAATTCCGACGTTAACCCCTCCCCCCCTCCACGACCGATCGGCCACCTGGCCCGACGACCCGCCGTCTTTTCCGGCCGACCAACCGCCTTGACTGATCTATAAAATCCCCCTCCTTCTTCCCCAGACCGAGCCCTAACCCTAAACCACCACCACGACCGCCTCCGACCACCGTAGACTTTCGTCTCCGGCAAAAACCCTAGTCCTAAACCCTAACTCCGGCCATCTCCTTCGCCCAGCCCCACCGTCGACATCCACCGCCCACAACCACCACCAGCTGCTTCGCCTCGACGAGACGACCCCAGCGCCACCGGAGCGCCGCCGTCTCGACGCCTCCTCCGCCGTCCACAGCTCTCGAAACCCCTCTGAGAAGTCGGACACGTACGTGTCAGTTTGTTTTCGTGTCATTTTGCGTCTCGAATTCACATGGGTGACTCGCCAGGACACGGGTGATCCTTGGGTAAGCTTGGACATGGCCGAATCATTTCGTGCGTGTCGTGCATAGCACGGACACATGGACTCCTGTGTCCCTAACTGTCAGGACACGGGATTATTTATTATTTTTTATGTATAATTAATTCAAAACCTAAATAAATTAAACGAAACCCTAATCTTAATACAACCCTCGGGCTGACCCCCTGGCTAGCCCGACCCGACTTAAACCCCCACCCCCCCCCCCCCCCCCCCCCCGCGCGCTCTGGCTCGAGTTCGAGCCCCCTTACTGCTGTGTTTAATTCTTTTTCTTTTCCTTTTTCTTTTCTGTTTTCTGTTATTATATATATATATATATATATATATATATATATATATATATATATATATATATATATATATATATATATATATACATAAAAATATATATATATATATATATATTTTTTTTTACATAAAAATATATATATATATATATATATATATATATATATATATATATATATATATATATATATATATATATATTATATATATATATATATATATATATATATATATATATATTTGTATATATATATGTATATGCTGTATATTAGCAGTATTTTTATATATGTATATATTTTTATAGTTAGTAAATTTATATATATATATATATTTGTATTTATATACATATATGTATATATGTATATATTTTCATGTGTATATATATTATTATATATATATTAATATATATATGTATACAATGTTTGTATATGTATATATACTTTACAATTAAGTATTTTCTTATATATATATATATATATATATATATTATATATATAATATATATATATATATATATATATATATATATATATATATATATATATATATATGTGTACTTTTAACATAGGTATGTATATATTCATTTTGTATAATTTTACCTTATTATAATATTAATATTTAATTTGCACTTTTTACCAATTTGTATTTTTGTATATTTAAATTACTGCAACCATTTGGTGTCCAAGCCTAGCATGGGTTTTTTGGGCCCAAATATGTTTTCACACATTCAAGACCTGTACAAGTCATATTGGACTTGATTCATGGCCTTGGGTCCTGTATTTGAACTTTGGTTCAAATTATGTACATGAACAAAATACGCAGATAATTAATTATTTAATTTCAATTGTGTGCAATATTGTTTTTGATTTTTTAAAAATACTTAAAGTACTATTAAAATTCTAGAAAAATAGTATTTAGATACTATGTTAATTTAGCTAATTTAGTATAATTTTTTATAGTATTTAATTTACTGTTTTGCCACTAGTTTGGCATATGAAACCAAAACTCATTTTCTGTATACTTAGGAAAACTGATTTTTATAAAATACTTGTACTGGTTAATAAATTCCAGAAAAATTATAATAAATTTCTATAATTAGCAAAGATCATTCTGGTACTTTATTTTATGTAAAAATAAGTTTTTTGTCTATCTCAAAAATTGTTAAAACACAATGGTCATTTGATTTATTTATTGATTAATTACGACTTGTAACTTTTTGTGTTACTTTGAGTTTTAGCCGTGTTGAACCTCACCCCTCATTAGTGTAAAGATCCTAGAAAGTTAGTTAAAGTAGTGTGTCATCCCACATTGGTCTCCTATGCCAAAGTCATCATTTTGGCTAGGTGCCCAGTCACAAGTCGTGTTTCACAAATTAGTGTCTTAGCGTTTTAGCTTAGTATAAAAACTAAGTTATTGCATTTATTTCTACAGTGACGAGTTACCGGACATCCATAGCACTTTTATCGCAGCTTGTTTTGCTTTGCTTTGCTTTGCTAGAGGCAAGTACTTTCTACAAACTTTACATACTGTTACATAAATGAACTGCTAATCCAACCATGTTAAATGCTGATCCTTGGGGTAGCAAGTTAAAATATCACATATTGTACTTTCTATTACTACCATGCTTAGAACAGTCTTTATGTACCTCTCATATGATTAGAATATGGGTTATGGAAAACTGTTAGTAGCGTACGTGATCATGCCCCCTTACTCGTACGTACGTACCGAGCAAGGTTGACATTTATATGTATACCTTATCGTAGGCGCACCAGCTGTATTTGTACGTATGTACATCTATCGCTTGTTTTACTTGTACGGAAGTACATTTTATATACTTGTACCACAGTACATTTTATACCTATTGACGATCACGTACCTGCTACAATTTTAAACATTACATATACATCTGTCTCTATAACATATGTGTCCTTGCCATGATAGATTGTGTGATGCCATGTTTCCAGTTATTTCCTCTTATGTTCATGTTTCATATGCTAGTTTGCTAGATTCAGTACTTGCTCCCGTCCTGACAGGATAACGTTGTAGGTGTCCTTACTGAGAAGGAGTTACTCTGCGACACATATTATAGAGTTACTGCCGAGGACCCGGCTTTGCTTTACGAGGATGTTCCTGCAGGGAACCTCGCCTAGTTGTCTTTTATTTTTAGACTTTTGAGAGTAGTCATGTATTTAGACTACGTATTTTTGTAACTGGGCATGTATCCAGTTTTACATTTCAGACTTGTACTTTGGACATTTTACTATATGAGACGACTTTTGTGTTTGGAGCATTTATGACTTATATTCACTTATAGAACTGTTAGCACATTTTAGTCTTATCCTATTGTCTTTAGAACAGCTTACTACGTTTTATATCAAACGTAGGCTGGGCATGACTCGGCCTGGCCCAACAATTTGGGTAGCGGGTCGTGACATATTTTTAGTGGTGGCCCAAGCAGGTCCTGACTAAATTGTTTGGTTACGTTATTGTACCAAGCATGCCTGCAATTAGGAACTTAAGGTAATTAGACAACATTAAGAATGACGCTTAGAACACCTAGAGGAATGCTAGGATTGCAACATAGGAAATACATCACATGCTTGCTATTATAATTAGATTTTTTTACCTATGATTGCTTACTTTAAACAAGTCCTTATAAGTCCTTTTTATTTTTTTATTAGATGGTGCTTACTCGTTCGTCCCAGTATGTTACACGTGAGAATGGTGCACTCCCTATCCAGTCAGCTGACCAGTTGACTGATACACCCCCACCTCCACCTACCACACTCCCCCACTCCACAGATCCACAGACCAGATGCCTCCACCACCTTCCACATCCCAGTCCCAGCAGGCCCCGATACTTCCACCACCCCCTATCATCATACCTACCCAGGCTTCCGTCACACTCGACGGGGACCAGCTGCTCACTATGATCCAGGGGTTCATAACAACCCATCAGGAGCAGACTGCCCTACTCCGCCAGAGCATGGAGCGTTCTGAGGAACGTCCCGTGGTCCCTGTCACCCCCAGTTTTCAGAAATAGGGGTATTTTTGTCATTTTACATTTTTGAATATTTTTGAAATTTATTTTATTATTTATGATATTATTTTAGGGTTGAAATTTATTTTATTATTTATGATATTGTTTTGGGGTTATTTGAGTCGGGTTCGAATTTCAACTCAATCCGACTTGAAACAGGGACCCGGGGGTAGTTTGACTCTAGTGGGACCCACACACTAGTTAGGCATGGCCCACATGATATTAATTTTAGTCCACATGATATTAATTTTAGTTAGTAGTTAGACTAATTATTTATGGATAGGTTTAGTTTAATTAGAGACTTAAAACTAGACTAAATTGACCTCAACCTTTAACCTATTCCTAATTTAAATCAAATAGATTAGTGGAGGGCATTTTGGACATTCAAATAGGGGACACCTCACCCTTTTTGGGCAGCCACTTATGGGGGAGATAAGGAGTGAGTCACTCCTTCATTCATTTGTTTTCATCCACTTTCTCTCTCTTGTTCTTCCCCAAATTAATTTAGAGATGAACCTCCATTGATTTCATCTCCAAATCAACCCTTTCTTCCACCAAATCTTCTTTATTTCTCTTCTACTCCATGGTTAGAGGGTGCTAGCTAAGTTTGGGAGGATTCAGAGCTCGTTCGTGTCCTTTTGGAATCTCTACGTGTCGGTGCCGTATTAGAAGACTTTTCCTTTGAATCTCTCTCCCGGAAGGTATAATCTCTCCTCTAATCCATCCATACATGCATATAAAAATATTTTGAACCCATAGGAATGACCCTCATGGTTGTATCTCCATTTGTGTCCATTTCGTGTCCATTTGGAGGTTATAGGAGTGTCCTTTGTGTTGTGGTTGTGTCCATGTGGGAAAACCCCAAATTTGGACACACTATGTGTTGTTGTTATGTATGAATGAATTATTACATGTTTAATCTCATATTTTGTATTGGAGATGTGTTCTATAGTGTCTCATATATATATATTAGTGTAGAGAGTGAGTTCTTGATATATTATGTTATATACTTGTGTTTCTTTTGTCTCAAACTACCTAAATTTGTCATAATTTTTATCCACGTTTTTAGTAGATAGAGCAACTTAGAAATACCATAACTTTTAGCTCACAACTCCAATTAACCTTCCGTTTTGTTTAAAAGAAGCGTATCGAAGTTAGCTTTCCAAATATATATTTTAATAAGCCAAATTCGTTTTGAAACTTTCTGTAAAATTATTTGAGTGTCAGTTGTACGAAAGACGAACGCGTTTCGGTATTTTTGCGATTCCGGGAGCTTCCGGACCCGAAAATGTGATCCGTTTAAAGTTTCGGAAGCTAACACAAAGATATATAACATACTTTAATCCTAGAATTTAGTGAATGCCCAATTGGTACAATATTGATTTTAAGTAGAAGAGTGATTATACGATATATGTATTTTGTGTAACCTATGAGCCTATGTAGTATGGATATTAAATGAATATAGAGTATGTAATGCATGATATGTTAGATGAATGAAATGATATATATATGATATATATTCTCTTTACATTAATATATATATATGGTTGAATGCAAGCAAGTAGGAATGCAATTAATATAATGCATATAAGCAATGCATGAATAAAAGAATAATATACAATGTATGCATGAAAGTATATAATGAATGCTAGATATGAATGCAAGATATATATGTAATGATAGATATGAATGCATAATGTATAAATATTGTAATGCAATATATAATGATAACATGTATGGTAAAGTAGACTATATGATGCAAGCATGAATGAATGGAGGAAATACATGTATATAGGTAATATAGAATGTAATATATGAATGCAAGCATGCAAGATAATGTATTGTATCCATATATGATGTATTCAACTTGAAGATAATGTAATATATGAAAGGAATGAATGATAATATATAACATGATATGTAAGGTAATGTAAGGTATGAAATATATGATGTGTGCATGTTTGCATGTCTCTATGTTAATGTATGAAATGATATGAATATACAATGTATGCATATGTATAAAACATGTAGGTAATGCATAGATGCATGAATGAAATGAATGTTTACAATATGTTAATATAAATACAAGTATCTAATATGCATGAATGTAAGTATAATATAATACAAGTATACATGTATGTATCATGTAAATGTAATATACATGATATGTATGTATGCATGTATACAAGGTAAGTATGTATGTATGTATTTCTATAAACTGAGTTAACCTATAACCTTTTACACACATGCATTCATACACCCTTTGACATCATGTATCTCATGTCACATACACCTATCTATCACTAAATTTTAGAACATTAACACATATCCTTTCACACACATGCCAAACACACACATACTCACTTACTCTTTTACCTCTCTTTCTCTCTCTCTATATATATGTATGTGCCTATATATATAGCTTTCATATATATATCTATGTATATGAATATGTGAATGTGAATAATATATATACATTATATGACTAAGTTTGTGTGCCTTGTTAGCTTATGGTTTAGTTTTGTGCTTGGTTTAGCAAGTGACTAAGGCTATGAGTTAGTAGCTATCTTGGATACTTGATTTGCATATACTTAGTTTTTTTAGACCTAGAATAACTTGTTTGACCTAATTTAGACTTGTTAGACCTAGTTTGACCATAGTTGACCTAGGTTTGACTTTCAGGGTTGACCAAGTTGACCAAGAGTCGACTTTGATCTAGATTGACCTAGAATCATGTAGAATGCATAATAGAACTTCATATTGTCATTTTAGACTTGTTGTGACTTGTGTTGTTCTGATTAGGAGCCAGATACCTCTCCTCGAACATTATATTTACTTTGGACATTCAGACACCAGGCGAGTACATTCTCTGATCATTTCATATCCTGTTAGAATTATTTTTCTGCTTTAGATTACTTTACTTGATGCTGTCACGTTGGTAACACGAATTAGTACTATATGGATCCATTCTTGATATGTTATCCCCTCAGGGAGCATCGTATACTACATATTTTATGCGTTTCACTTACATGGTGTATCACTATGCTTCACGATTCTTCGATCACTTGTGACATGTACTCTCATGATCACCGAGTCTTCCCAAAATCACTCCATTTATGGGCATTCCCAGAATTATCCCATTTATGGGCATTCCCAGAATCACCCATTTATGGGCTATCCATGTATCACCCCTTGTGGGCCTTTGCATGGAATCATAACATAACCTGGTTGGATCCTTATGTATTGATTGGGGGTACGGAGGAGTAGAAGTAGACATATGAATAATATCCAAGTAGTGCGGTTCCCAGAATCACTCCATAGTATAGTTTCCAGAATCTCCTATGCCATTCACATGTTTATATTGTACTCTGACTCACTAGCCACTGTTAGTTCTCTACTTATAGTAGATATTTCTATTACAGTTCTCTCTCTCTGTTTACATACTGTATTTCCTTCAGATCCTGTATCTTACTTTACTGTATGATTATATTTTCTAACCTGCTATGATTTGTTGAGATGTACTGTGCTCGCTCCTGTCCTGACTGGACCTGTTGATAAATTTTACAAATAGATTGGAGGTTGCCTGCTAGCCTAGAGGAGACATATTAGAGGTTGTTTAGTTAGCTATTTTCAGTTGTCTGAAGTTGTATTTATTTTATGGATTACTGTATTTGAGCTTTGTGACATATTTCTGGGTTTGTGTATCTTAGACACTTAGACTTCTATCTGCTGTATCTCTTTTGGATTTTATTTTATCTATCTTCCATTATGCTCTACCTTAGATGTGATTGAGTTTACATCATGCTATGTCACCCCCATTCGGGGAGTATAAACTGCTTAGCATTATATTGTTAGATATTGTGACCTAGGACAGCGTTCTACCGCCGACACTGTGGCGTAGGCTGGGCGTTGTTACATTCTCGTACCCTAACCCTAGGGTGCGGATCGTGACACATTTTTAGTGGTGGCCCATGCAGGTCGAGTTTGTGTAGTGGTATTCGAACTAGAGTACCACTACAGCCTGCCGTAGGATTATGATATATTTTGAAGGTACTCAATCACAGTTAGGATCCCTCGAGAGATTCCTGGGACGACCCTTGAGAATCTTATTTTAACTTCGATTTGAAAACTCTTCTTCCCTTGATTTGATTTATCTTTACTTTCTATTGTTGAATTTGAGTTGGTATTTATTGATTTTGGGGATGATTGTTGAATTTTGAATCTTGATGTTAGCAGTTGCATCCGAGTTTGTATTTATATGATTTGATGGATTTTGTTCATTTTTGAATCTTGATGTTCGTTGATAAATTTGATTTTTGGGTATTCATTGTGATTTAATTTAATTTTTGTCAAGATGAAATTATATGGGCTAGGTCATCTAAGTTATGGAATCTAGCCTTCTATAGTCACATTAGCCAGCATGGTGAGGACATATAGTCTGACTTGGATATATTTTTCGGGTGTAAAAATTTAAGGTTTTTACAGCCAAGCTAGCGGCATCGCGAAAATGTTAAATACCATGATTCTAGAGGTATGTGTCTAAGTCGAGGACTCTGTGATTATCGTAGCCTTGCTTACTAGTATGACGAGGATTTAGAGTACCATGATTGTGGATAGACGCATATGATTATCAGATTGAACCTTAAATATTTTCGAACATGTTTTCTCTATTTTGTTTCAGTCCTTCAAAAAAAAAGGAATAAATTATTATTTGTTTTGTTTTGCTTCTCATTATTTAACTTAGGAGTAGCTTTAGCTATTTTTATGAACCTTGTGCAACTTCTTACTATGAATTTCTTCTTAATACAATGAATCGACGATTTTGCTAGACCTTATCTTGGATTTGATATTATAACTATGGTTTCAAAATGGTTCTTCCTTTAAACAGATAAGCAGAATAGATTTCATTGTTATTTATTCTTGCTATTATTATTGTATTAAATAATGATAATAATAATAAAACTGTCTTGATTACATCAATCACCTACTTTGCAATTTTGGTAGGAATCTAAATGTTGGTCTTGATGTTGAATTTGATTTTTATATTGGGATATGAGAATATATATATAGTGGACACAGACTCTTTGCCTGACACGTATGCATGCTACACTTGATCTCCCACCTATCTAAATACATATTAATATGTTGTTGATATTTAAATTATCAAAATCCCAATATTTCTGGTTTTCTGCTTTTCCAGTTTAAATTCGTAATTCAATATAAATTTCATGGTAGTAGTTTTGTTCATATTACTGCACATGTATGTTATATACAGGGTTTTTTTTTAAAAAGTAATATTTTGGAGCTATGTACATTGTTGTATGTAGGGATGATGTTAGGTTTATACTCTTACATGTTAGGTTGTGATAAACATTGGGTTGGTTAATATCATACTGGTTTAAATGTTAGCTTATTTCAGATTCTTGTATGTAAATGCTGATCTAAAACTGGGTCTAACCTTTCATTACTAAAGCTATAACCCTGTATAGTGACACCCACACTCTAACATAGTACACGCTGCCATGTAAACCTAACTTTTTCTCTCTATGTTATGTTCATATACCGATATAGATATATATAGAGTTTAGGCATACATGTTATAATGTATATAGATATATAACTAAATCTCTAACTCTTTATATATATATATATATATATATATATGGTTAGCCATGCATGTTATGAGTAAATAGGTTGTGCATTGTAGATTGTTTAACCAATATGCCATGAGTAGTGTAACTTGATAGCTATTGTTTTGAAATCCAAATCCTCCTATACTTTCATGTATATTTCACATACACACATGCCTACTATCTAACCATATGAACATGTTCACATACACCCATACACACACGAACTACATAATGCTAGCTTTTTCCTCTCTAACGCTATATATATAAATATATTGTGATTGGATTTCCATGCAATTGGCTTTCATTCTTTAACTTTTGATTTTGATTTTCTTGAATAGTACCCTTTATTAGATAAATGGTAGTTAACTTTATTTTATTTTAATAAGTACCAGTTTTTATATAGGATGGTAGACTTCCTTACAGTCTTGATGATTGTTATTTCTGTATCTTTTTTAGTTTAACACCCTAGATTGCTTGTGTGTTTTGATACCCTATGACCGTTTTGGTTTAGCATGACTAGTATACCTAGATGAGACTTTCACTAACACCGTATGCCATGACCCTGTATGTCATCCTTTTTAAATCGTATGATTGTTTAAGTTTTGAGACTTTGATTGTGGGGGGTTTGACCAAGAAGGAGTATGAACATTTTAATTTCAAGGACAAAATTTTTCTAAGGTGGGTAGACTTGTAACACCCAGTTTTCTAAAATGAGGATAATTTTGAAAGTTTGTAATTTTAATCATTTATTGAATTGACATTTAAATCATGATATAATTTTTGATAATTTTTAAATTATTTTAAAACTATTTAAAATCATGACTTGTGATTTTGATATTTTGTTAGTGAAACCCTAGAGACTGTTTGACCGAGAGCCTAACCATGTGATTAGGATATTTTAATGTCATTTCTGGCCTAAGAATATTTTGCATTTGACCTCTTTAAATTATTTTGATATTTATTGCGTTGGTGATTGTTGATTTTGACCTTTGATAGGTGTGATTTTGTGATGGTTTTCTGTCCGTAGCGGACACGTATCAGTTTTTATTTACAAATATTTGATGTGCCTCAAAGAGATTTTTTTTATTGCTAATTTTTTTTAAAAGTATTTGAATGAGATTGTTTTCTTCATGTATTTTCTGTGATTGCTTTGTTTTAATTTCGAGTACGAAATTTTTTTAAGGTGGATAGATTTGTCACCCCCAGTTTTCAGAAATAGGGGTATTTTTGTTATTTTATATTTTTGAATATTTTTGAAATTTATTTTATTATTTATGATATTATTTTGGGGTTGAAATTTATTTTATTATTTATGATATTGTTTTGGGATTATTTGAGTCGGGTTCGAATTTCAACTCAATCCGACTTAAAACGGGGACCCGGGGGGGGGTAGTTTGACTCTAGTGGGACCCACACACTAGTTAGACATGGCCCACATGATATTAATTTTAGTCCACATGATATTAATTTTAGTTAGTAGTTAGACTAATTATTTACGGATAGGTTTAGTTTAATTAGAGACTTAAAACTAGACTAAATTGACCTCAACCTTTAACCTATTCCTAATTTAAATCAAATAGATTAGTGGAGGGCATTTTGGACATTCAAATAGGGGACACCTCACCCTTTTTGGGCAGCTACTTATGGGGGGGGGGATAAGGAGTGAGTCACTCCTTCATTCATTTGTTTTCATCCACTTTCTCTCTCTTGTTCTTCTCCAAATTAATTTAGAGATGAACCTCCATTGATTTTATCTCCAAATCAACCATTTCTTCCACCAAATCTTCTTTATTTTTCTTCTACTCCATGGTTAGAGGGTGCTAGCTAAGTTTGGGAGGATTCGGAGCTCGTTCATGTCCTTTTGGAATCTCTACGTGTCGGTGCCGTATCGGAAGACTTTTCCTTTGAATCTCTCTCCCGGAAGGTATAATCTCTCCTCTAATCCATCCATACATGCATATAGAAATATTTTGAACCCATAGGAATGACCCCCATGGTTGTATCTCCATTTGTGTCCATTTTGTGTCCATTTGGAGGTTATAGGAGTGTCCTTTGTGTTGTGGTTGTGTCCATGTGGGAAAACCCCAAATTTGGACACACTATGTGTTGTTGTTATGTATGAATGAATTATTACATGTTTAATCTCTTATTTTTTTATTGGAGATGTGTTCTATAGTGTCTCATATATATATATATATATATATATATATATATATATATATATATATATATATATATATATATATATATATATATATATATATATTAGTGTAGAGAGTGAGTTCTTGATATATTATGTTATATACTTGTGTTTCTTTTGTTTCAAACTACCTAAATTCGTCATAATTTTTATCCACGTTTTTAGTAGATAGAGCAACTTAGAAATGCCATAACTTTTAGCTCACAACTCCAATTAACCTCCCATTTTGTTTAAAAGAAGCGTATCGAAGTTAGCTTTCCAAATATATATTTTAATAAGCCAAATTCGTTCTGAAACTTTCTGTAAAATTATTTGAGTGTTAGCTGTACGAAAGACGAACGCGTTTCGGTGTTTTTGCGATTCCGGGAGCTTCCGGACACGAAAATGTGATCCGTTTAAAGTTTCGGAAAGCTAACACAAAAATATATAACATACTTTAATCCTAGAATTTAGTGAATGCCCAATTGGTACAGTATTGATTTTAAGTAGAAGAGTGATTATACGATATATGTATTTTGTGTAACCTATGAGCCTATGTAGTATGGATATTAAATGAATATAGAGTATGTAATGCATGATATGTTAGATGAATGAAATGATATATATATATATATATGATATATATTCTCTTTACATTAATGTATATATATGGTTGAATGCAAGCATGTAGGAATGCAATTAATATAATGCATATAAGCAATGCATGAATAAAAGAATGATATACAATGTATGCATGAAAGTATACAATGAATGCTAGATATGAATGCAAGATATATATGTAATGATAGATATGAATGCGTAATGTATAAATATTATAATACAATATATAATGATAACATGTATGGTAATGTAGAGTATATGATGCAAGCATGAATGAATGGAAGAAATACATGTATATAGGTAATATAGAATGTAATATATGAATGCAAGCATGCAAGATAATGTATTGTATCCATATATGATGTATTCAACTTGAAGATAATGTAATTTATGAAAGGAATGAATGATAATATATAACATGATATGTAAGGTAATGCAAGGTATGAAATATATGATGTGTACATGTTTGTATGTCTCTATGTTAATGTATGAAATGATATGAATATACAATGTATACATATGTATAAAACATGTAGGTAATGCATAGATGCATGAATGAAATGAATGTTTGCAATATGTTAATATAAATACAAGTATCTAATATGCATGAATGTAAGTATAATATAATACAAGTATACATGTATGTATCATGTAAATGTAATATACATGATATGTATGTATGCATGTATACAAGGTAAGTATGTATGTATGTATTTCTATAAACTGAGTTAACCTATAACCTTTTACACACATGCATTCATACACCCTTTGACATCATGTATCTCATGTCACATACACCTACCTATCACTAAATTTTAGAACATTAACACATATCCTTTCACACACATGCCTAACACACACATACTCACTTACTCTTTTACCTCTCTTTCTCTCTCTATATATATATATATATGTATGTGCCTATATATATAGCTTTCCTATATATATCTATATATATGAATATGTGAATGTGAATAATATATATACATTATATGACTAAGTTTGTGTGCCATGTTAGCTTATTGTTTAGTTTTGTGCTTGGTTTAGTAAGTGACTTAGGCTATGAGTTAGTAGCTATCTTGGATACTTGATTTGTATATACTTAGTTTGTTTAGACCTAGAATAACTTGTTTGACCTAATTTAGACTTGTTAGACCTAGTTTGACCATAGTTGACCTAGGTTTGACTTTCAGGGTTGACCAAGTTGACCAGGAGTCGACTTTGGTCTAGATTGACCTAGAATCATGTAGAATGCATAATAGAACTTTATATTGCCATTTTGGACTTGTTGTGACTTGTGCTATTCTGATTAGGAGCCAGACACCTCTCCTCGGACATTATATTTACTTTGGACATTCAGACACCAGGCGGGTACATTCTCTGATCATTTTATATCATGTTAGAATTATTTTCCTGCTTTAGATTACTTTACTTGATGTTGTCACGTTGGTAACATGGATCAGTACTATATGGATCCATTCTTGAGATGTTATCTCCTCAGGGAGCATCGTATACTACATGTTCTGTGCGTTTCACTTACATGGTGTATCACTATGCTTCACGATTCTTCGATCACTTGTGACATGTACTCTCATGATCACAGAGTCTTCCCAGAATCACCCCATTTATGGGCATTCCCAGAATCACCCATTTATGGGCATTCCCAGAATCATCCATTTATGGGCATTTCTAAAATCACCCATTTATGGGCTATCTATGTATCACCCCTTGTGGGCCTTTGCATGAAATTATAACATAACCTGGTTGGATCCTTGTGTATTGATTGGGGGTACGGGGGAGTAGAAGTAGACATGTAAATAATATCCAAGTAGTGCAGTTCCCAGAATCACTCCATAGTATAGTTCCCAGAATCTTCTATGCCATTCACATGTTTATATTGTACTCTGACTCACTAGCCACTGTTAGTTCTCTACTTATAGTAGATATTTCTATTACAGTTCTCTCTCTCTGTTTACATACTGTATTTCCTTCAGATCCTGTATCTTACTTTACTGCATGATTATATTTTCTAACCTGCTATAATTTGTTGAGATGTACTGTGCTCGCTCCTATCCTGATTGGACCTGTTGATAAATTTACAGATAGCTTGGAGGTTGCCTGCTAGCCTAGAGGAGACACATTAGAGGTTGTTTAGTTAGCTATTTTCAGTTGTCTGGAGTTGTATTTACTTTATGGATTACTGTATTTGAGCTTTGAGACGTATTTCTGGGTTTGTGTATCTTAGACACTTAGACTTCTATCTGCTGTATCTCTTTTGGATTTCATGTTTTATCTATCTTCCATTATGCTCTACCTTAGATGTGATTAAGTTTACATCCTGCTATGTCACCCTCATTCGGGGAGTATAAACTGCTTAACATTATATTGTTAGATATTGTGACCTAGGACAGCGTTCTACCGTCGACACTGCGGCGTAGGCTGGGCGTTGTTACGTTCTCATACCCTAACCCTAGGGTGCGGGTCGTGACAGTCCCACCACCTGTAGAGCTACGGCAGAGAGCGGGGACGATCAAGGACTTCATGGGTCTGAATCCCAAGGAGTTCTCAGGGACTGAGGGCATAGTAGTAGCAGATGACTGGCTAGATTCGGTAGAGAGGAAGCTCCTAGGAGTCCGGATGCCGGGTGACCTCCAGGTCGAGGCAGCGGGATTTCTGCTGATAGACTTGGCAGGAGTCTGCTTCCGGAATGAGCCGTTATTTGCGAGAGGGAGAGCCACTTGGGATCTGTTCAAGACCCAGTTCAAGAAAAAATTCTTCTCGACCACTGCTAGAGTAGCCATGGGGCTACGATTCCAGAACATCTAGCAGGGGAACCGTTCTGTTGACGAGTATGCGGTAGAGTTTAGTCGCCTGAGCCGGTTCGCTCCTAGTCTGGTTGCAGATCCAGAGGAGATGACCTGTAGGTTTTGCCATGGTCTAGTTCCAGACATTGGCATTCTTATAGTGGCGAACGGTACGACTGACTACTACCAGAGCCTAGAGTTGGCCCGGAGCATTGAGGAGCGTCTTCTGTCTAGCAAGAGGCCAGCTTATGTACATCATGAGGGACCGTCCAAGCGTCAGGCTTTCCAGTAGAGAGCACCGACGCCGCCCCAGCAGACTTACCGTCCCCCTACACCACATCATCAGACCCCGCCAGTGTGAGTCCATCTAATTTCTATTATTATTGATTTTATTTAATTATTTATTTTTTTTTCCTTACCATTTAAATCCTGTGGGTTCATAGTCCATATTTAATAAATTACTATAGTGTATGGATAAGTTTCAGGGTATATATAAAAAAACCCTTACAAACCATATCACCCAGGGACTAAAATGCAAAGTTTAAATTCAAACTTTGTATCCTGAATGGGTGTCTACTCCAAATCAAACTCAAACACTGCAGGATCCTTTGGATAACTGGTGATGCAAATTCGAATCTCATTTGAATTATTTGAATCATTTGAATCTCTTTGAAACCTTTTCGATCTCATCCATGATTGACATATACATATATATATGAGAGTCCTCCTGAGAGTTTCTCTACGAACCCTAGCAAATAATCCCTCACCCCTGCCACCAAACTCGAGCAGAGAAGCAAGAGTTTAGAGGAGGTTGATTACCTGGTAAGTTTTTCTTCTCATCCATCTGTTTCAATTTGGAATCCTGTTGTTACTGTCAACAAATGGATGGGTAGATAGATAGGTGTTCGTAGTAATTCCTCAATAAGTGCACGGTAGGCCTTGCCTTTGACTTTATGAGGCACACCCCTATGAAGATAACCTAGGTGCAATACATAAACCAAGGGGGTGGGTAATAGGAGTAAGTATCTCTGAGATCCAGAACCTGGGAAACGTGTGACTGCCCCTAAAATCCTACTGACTATATGATGCAGGAAACCATGGTTAGGATAGATGCCTAGACACCAGGGTAGGTATCAGGCATGGGGATACCTAGTACACTCTAGGAATTGATATCACTATCACCATGACATCTTGGATATTAACCTTAAGTACTGTCTTACTTATAGATGTTTCACTAGGGAATAGGTTGGCAGGACCTTAGGATTTAAGAACACAAGGCTTAACCAGATTGATGCCTACATTAGAATGGTCAAGTTAGACAGAAAGGGAATCAGTCCCTGCAGGCTGTGGGTACAGGGTTTAGGCTTAGTAAATCAGAGCCTTGTCTAAGCAAAGAGAAACCCTTGTGTGGATGGTGCAAAGTTGTACATATAACAAGTTTTCTGATGTTCTGTACATATATAGACAACTCTAGCAAGAAGTCCTTTCATAACCTGTACTTAAGCTAAGCTGTCTGCTACAGGAATTGTTCTATTGAATAAAACCAGGGAGTAGTTATTATTCTGTTTACCTACCAGGAAGACTTAAGCAACCTGTTACACTTGGCCTGGGTATGGGACTACTGGGAAGATAACAAGTTAATACACCAAGTGTATTCGAGATCCCATACCAGTTGAAGGGATTAGGTTACCAGTTGACAGTTAAAGCTAGGTGTAAAACTAGGAAACAACATTAGAAATCTATAGGTCATGTCAAATAAAGGTGGAGACAGCAGTAAGTCCCCTGGTTCTAACAAATTCCTGACACCAAGGGAACATCAAGACTTCCAAGTCCAGATTTCCTGTCTGCCCCCAAGCCAGTACACAGGCCAAGTGTACTGGATTCACAAGAAGTATTGGATGGCCAGGTCTTTTGTCACACTACTCTAGTTGGTAGGGATGAAATATTGAGTATTGATAAACACCATATCTACCTTACAGTCAAAACAGAGTAATCAAGCTACAACCTATTCACCTGTGGGTTGGGGTGCTCTATGAGCAAACCTGTGAACCATTGTATTGTCCCAAATCCTGTGGGTTGATATAATGCAGTAGGCCAATGGTTAGGGTAGTAGCCTGAGAACCAGGGACATAGGGTTTGCATCCCATATTATCTGACAGGGAGCCACCTAACATCAAGAAAACCTGGAAATGGGTTTTGACACTAGAGTATAGGCATGTGTCCTTTACCTTGCCAGTTGCACCAGGTATCAATTTGAGGGCAGGTTTACTGATAACCTTCATGAATCAAGCCTTGGACATCAGCCAGATAAAGGGACTTATAGAGAAAAACCTGGAACACCTGTGTAATACCAAAACTGGTAACATTTACATTCATTAGGAATTGCCAGGGTGTGGATGTTACTCAGGGGACTTCATTCAGGTTCCAACCTGAACACAGGACAAACCTGAACATTGAAACACACAGGTACGTAGCTGTGCCTAGGAAATTGGTTGCACCAAATTAGAAGTTACCTGTAGATTAGTGTTCTGATGCATGTAGGAAGTACTTCAATGACAGGAGGACAAGGAAGATTGACAAATAGGATGGGGTAACTCACAGGTACTCCCTAGAGTGTACACAGGGTTGAGTTAGTTTCCAGGAAAGTGAACCAAGTTATGGTAACCCAGTGATATCAATAGTAGGTATCCAGTCTTGCATAGGACATGAATACCATAACTGGTGGGTAGGGTTATCTGTAAACCAGTTCAAAATAGAAAAAAAAGGGGTTTGGTTTAGACAATAGAAATCCTTCACTAAATAGATTCACTGTTTTTCTGATGTGTTGATACCATTGCTTTACAAATAGGTTCCTTGGACCTTGATTTGGACTCTGACCAGTGCCAGCAGCTCGGGAACGCCAGGCGAGTACAGTTTATTGTCTGCATTTCGATATTGATTTTTACTATATTTCATTGGTTGGTTTCATTAGTTATGTGATTATTTTCTATCATAAATTGTTGAGTCAGGAATGAGAAGTACCAACGATGTGTGATCTGACCTTAGACCGTGTAGACCGTGTAGACCGTGTTGCATTTATTTCTTGTAGACCGTGTAGACCGTGTTACATTTATTTCTTGTAGACAGTGATTTATTTATTACAAAGTAGACCGTGTAGACAGTGATTTATTTATTGCATTTAATCTGTGTAGTTCGTGATTATTATTCTGTAGACAATATTTCTTTATTGCAATATTTTCTGTAGACCGTGTAACTGTAGACCGTGTAATTGTAGACCGTGTAACTGTAGACCGTGTAACTTTAGACCGTGTAGACCGTGTCGCATAATTGTCCCGAGACCGATCACATATCAAAGGTACTTCTAACAGTCGGGGAGAGTATTTTGTGTCTATTTACTTACTATTGGTTTTTATATTTCATGTTATTTTCAAACCCATGATTGATGTCTAACCCTTGTTTATAGTCATCTTCTTTATTTGAAATTGCATTCAGTGAATTGTGCTCGTTCCATTCCTGACTGGAAACCAACATTTTCAGGTTAGCCGTGGATTCACTTAGCATGGGAGATACGGGAATATTTGCAGCCAGAAGCCTAGAGACTAGCTAGATAGTTGAGTTGTAGTCATTCTATAATTGTACAAGTTTATGTTTTATGCAAAAGTAAAACTTGTGATCTTTGTAAATTAAATTAATCTTGTGATTGAGTATTATTTGTGATTTGATCTTCATGGCCGTGACAGCGTTCTACCGCCGATACTGCGGCGTAGGCTGGCTTGGACACGTCTCGTATCCGTTTAAAAAAAAAAAAAAAAAAAACGGGTGCGGGTCGTGACAAGTTTTTGTGGTGGCCCATGCAGGTCTGTCTTCGCAAATCACGCGAACTCGTGATAGTACTTAAGTTAGTTGTACTATTGCGAGCCTGCGACTAGAAATGCTCATTCACGAATTAGAAATTAATTTAATTTAAGAGAATGACTAGGACTAGGAGTCCCTTATACAAATTGACCGATGGGTAGTCTAGGCCATGCAATTTAGGGTGAATGTTATTAATTTTGACGGTTGTCAAATCCCCATAGGTACACTCTTACCTCTTGATTGAAAGTTATGGTCCCATATGATTCACTTGGAGAGGCAGAGTTTCCTGGAATTGATGATCACACCTAAACGAATTACTCAATTCCTTCTCATTACCTCTTTAGATATCATTCTCATATTAGTCCAAAATGCCTATTTAGTTCCTATTTTTTCCCATGAATTATTATTTTTGATTGGGTTATCCATATGCAAACCTCGAGTTAGTTTCGATTCAAGTTTTTCCTCAAAGGCTTGAATACACAGAATAGTTAGAATGTTTCTATTTTGTTGTCTTCAGTTATTTCCTCCATGTTCACCTTTTATTTTAAGGGTTGTGACTGATAGATACCTACGCTTTATCTCATAGTCGACTTGCTTGAACCTCTAGAAGCTCATGAGTTTTTATATATATAGTTAAAGGAATATTAGTTAACTTATAATAGCAGGACAGTAGCGCACTGTCGCCATTTAATTAAATTTTGGAGTCTATGGATACATTGCAGCCAGCAGCGCACTGGCGAGACACAACCCCTAGAGGTGAAATTAGTTTGGAAAAAAAAAATATAGGTGATGGGACATTGCCAAAACTATGGCTAATGGCCCTCTCTTGATCATAGGTACCCTTGAGCCAATATTGGATAGAGTTAAGAAGTGTTCGATTTTGTATCATGTTGAGTTACAAAACCAAGGGTTTACCACAGCCAGAGTATACGGGCGTGGCGTAGTCCTCGGTGAAATGATTTCAGACGTGATTACAAGTTAAGGATACTATAGAGGATAGGACAGTGCCCTGTGTGTTCCATAAGATCCGAAGCCAATATTGGTGGAAGTTTGTAAGTTGGATAGCACGTCTTCCGATCTAGCATTCCGTGGTCCTTATGACCTATTGACGAGGATATCGACTGACACTAATAGGTTTACCTAGAATATAGAATTTAGAATGTCCATAACCCGTTAGTCGACCAAGTCCTTGTGGATCAGAAGATAGTAGGAAGACTGTATGAGCAAGAACACCGGGTAAGGTTTGATTCTCACAAAACTCGAACTACTTGTGCCACTTTTCAAAAATCTCGCGTACTTGTATCTTGACTATCTTGACCAACGCTGCTGTTACAGCTTAGTTTTGCAAGCTCACTCTATTTTCGAGCTTGATTCGAGGCATATGTTTAGTGGGGACGCCTGCTAACTTATTGCCTAATCAGAATCAGGGTATTATGGTCTGATCAACCATGATGCATTTGGTTCGTACTTTATTTAATTACCCTACGAGGATTGAGAGATATATGTCTCTAGGATCTCATCCACGACTGCTTGACAATTCCTCTTGAATTATACATTCGCCCTTGAATTACGTAACTGTATTCGATGACATCTTTCTTGAACTCCTTATTGTTTTTGTCTTTCACTGACTTAGAAAGACGAAATCTTGTATTTGGTAGAGAGATACAGAGTATCCCCCATGGCTATGGTAGTTGTATACACAAGTGTAGTTATCATCGGCCAGCCAGGTGACTAGAACCTCGCCTTAAGTTACTCGTCCTCTCTGCGACCCTAAACCTAATACCTTGATTTTCTAGTCATTGGAGTCCGAGAATGATTAGGACCTTCCCCTTGACCAAATGCCAACCTAGGAGACTACTTATCCTCCAGAGACCAAATGTTGTGAGCCTCTAATCTTTTGTTTGAAGCTTGCTTCAACAAGAACCCTTGTGACGATAGTCTGGCAGGTTTGACCCCAATAGAAACTCACGATCCAGTCGTTAGGAATCTTTTCATATGACGTGCCTTAGAGTTGGTTATCCCGTCGACAACTCATGGATACTGTGGGCGAGTAGGTCATTCTATTTTATCGACCCTGTGTCATTGCACACGTACTCGTTTTTCATTTATTGAGGAACGACTCTTGACTTGGCTTACATCTACCGTATCTCGATACATCGTGCCTTATTTTTTATTAACAAGAGACGAGGTGCAATATCAGAACTTTGGGATTCTTCTAACCCCGTTATTCCTAAAACCATATCCTAGCTTCTAAGGTGGGTAAACTGTAAGCCTTCTAAAATTTTGGGGATATACCAGGATTACCGAGTGATTAGAATAAATTTCCCTTAGGATGATAGTTAGTGCCATGGACTCCCACTTCCCATTTAGATCATTTCGTGTCCTCGGCCGTGTCATTAATATTCGGAGCACGAGACCAGTTGTTACTTTCCAACAAATTTTACATGCAAGATCTAGACGAGTCCACCTTCATCTAGGTATATCATGTCCCACTTAAACACGTCCCCTTGTACTCTATTTTTATAGTACGACTTTCAGGTCAAGAAGGACTAGCTATAACCCTTACCATGTACCGATAAATTTCCCGATTTCCACCAGAGCCTCAACCTTGACTCAATTCAATCGACCCAATATATGGTTGTGACCTACTCGAAGCCCACTATGCACATGTCACTAGTGTGCCACTCAATTGAGGTCTCAAGTGCTACTTAAACACAAAAGTCACTGAAAGCGCATTTTGGACTTTAGGAACCTAGCTAACCAATCTGACTGGCAAATAACTCAACCCTCGGGGAGAAATCTATTCTAGGATACCCTAAATTGGTAAGAATAATTGATCATTGGGATCTTGTCTAGACCACATAGATTGAAACCAATGTTCATCCAACCAATGATTGATGTCCAAATAGGAAACCCATTGAGGCCCAGTAAAAACCCTCCAGACAAACCCCCATAGTTGGTCTATAACATCGAACTGTTTGAAATAGGTCCCCATATTTATTTTGTAGTCTCCATCCCTTAGAAAGTGAATCCATTCGTAAAAACTTTAGCCCATCTACTTGGAAGTCGCGATACGATCTTTTATTGCATTCATAACCTTTGCTCGTGTGTTTAAATAACCACGGAAAAGATCCCAATCGTGATTTCTCAAATTTTGTTCTATCTTGGAACCTTGTTTAGATTAACACCGAGAACGAAATTTATGTATATAATGGATGGCAAGCCCCTCTAGGAAATGAAGAGTTCTTCGATTTAGCCAATGACTGAACTGGAGTAGCTCATGTAGCAAATAGGTTAATGATTCAGAAACATTCTTCCTATACCTGAACCATGGGATACCTTCTACCGCTCTGGGAGCTTCATATTCGCTCTCGATTATTTTCTTATCTTCAGGTCTTTCCTATTGTAGAGTGACGACTGGTCATATTTATTAGAACTTATCGATATTCCCTAACTACTTGTATAAATTTGTGCTTGTTGATTTTTGGGTTGCCTGATGGGTAAGAGAGGGTTGCCGATGTCGTATATCTGTCGGTAGTTATTTTTTTGCAAGTAGCTGGAAGGTTACAACGTAAGGACGTCAGGTGTTTCAAGGGAGTAGTGTGACCTAAGGTGGGTAGAAGTCCTCAGAGTTTCGTGGTTACAAAATGGCTAGGAGGAAGATATGAACTATTTTGGAGGAAGTAAATTTCGAGGAGAATAAAGTAATGATAGAATTCCTTTTTGAATAATAAAGAATAGTTACGAGTTGGAATTTCGAGGACGAAATTAAATTAAGGGGGATAGATTTGTGAGTCCATCTAATTTCTATTATTATTGATTTTATTTAATTATTTATTTTTTTTTCCTTACCATTTAAATCCTGTGGGTTCATAGTCCATATTTAATAAATTACTATAGTGTATGGATAAGTTTCAGGGTATATATAAAAAAACCCTTACAAACCATATCACCCAGGGACTAAAATGCAAAGTTTAAATTCAAACTTTGTATCCTGAATGGGTGTCTACTCCAAATCAAACTCAAACACTGCAGGATCCTTTGGATAACTGGTGATGCAAATTCGAATCTCATTTGAATTATTTGAATCATTTGAATCTCTTTGAAACCTTTTCGATCTCATCCATGATTGACATATACATATATATATGAGAGTCCTCCTGAGAGTTTCTCTACGAACCCTAGCAAATAATCCCTCACCCCTGCCACCAAACTCGAGCAGAGAAGCAAGAGTTTAGAGGAGGTTGATTACCTGGTAAGTTTTTCTTCTCATCCATCTGTTTCAATTTGGAATCCTGTTGTTACTGTCAACAAATGGATGGGTAGATAGATAGGTGTTCGTAGTAATTCCTCAATAAGTGCACGGTAGGCCTTGCCTTTGACTTTATGAGGCACACCCCTATGAAGATAACCTAGGTGCAATACATAAACCAAGGGGGTGGGTAATAGGAGTAAGTATCTCTGAGATCCAGAACCTGGGAAACGTGTGACTGCCCCTAAAATCCTACTGACTATATGATGCAGGAAACCATGGTTAGGATAGATGCCTAGACACCAGGGTAGGTATCAGGCATGGGGATACCTAGTACACTCTAGGAATTGATATCACTATCACCATGACATCTTGGATATTAACCTTAAGTACTGTCTTACTTATAGATGTTTCACTAGGGAATAGGTTGGCAGGACCTTAGGATTTAAGAACACAAGGCTTAACCAGATTGATGCCTACATTAGAATGGTCAAGTTAGACAGAAAGGGAATCAGTCCCTGCAGGCTGTGGGTACAGGGTTTAGGCTTAGTAAATCAGAGCCTTGTCTAAGCAAAGAGAAACCCTTGTGTGGATGGTGCAAAGTTGTACATATAACAAGTTTTCTGATGTTCTGTACATATATAGACAACTCTAGCAAGAAGTCCTTTCATAACCTGTACTTAAGCTAAGCTGTCTGCTACAGGAATTGTTCTATTGAATAAAACCAGGGAGTAGTTATTATTCTGTTTACCTACCAGGAAGACTTAAGCAACCTGTTACACTTGGCCTGGGTATGGGACTACTGGGAAGATAACAAGTTAATACACCAAGTGTATTCGAGATCCCATACCAGTTGAAGGGATTAGGTTACCAGTTGACAGTTAAAGCTAGGTGTAAAACTAGGAAACAACATTAGAAATCTATAGGTCATGTCAAATAAAGGTGGAGACAGCAGTAAGTCCCCTGGTTCTAACAAATTCCTGACACCAAGGGAACATCAAGACTTCCAAGTCCAGATTTCCTGTCTGCCCCCAAGCCAGTACACAGGCCAAGTGTACTGGATTCACAAGAAGTATTGGATGGCCAGGTCTTTTGTCACACTACTCTAGTTGGTAGGGATGAAATATTGAGTATTGATAAACACCATATCTACCTTACAGTCAAAACAGAGTAATCAAGCTACAACCTATTCACCTGTGGGTTGGGGTGCTCTATGAGCAAACCTGTGAACCATTGTATTGTCCCAAATCCTGTGGGTTGATATAATGCAGTAGGCCAATGGTTAGGGTAGTAGCCTGAGAACCAGGGACATAGGGTTTGCATCCCATATTATCTGACAGGGAGCCACCTAACATCAAGAAAACCTGGAAATGGGTTTTGACACTAGAGTATAGGCATGTGTCCTTTACCTTGCCAGTTGCACCAGGTATCAATTTGAGGGCAGGTTTACTGATAACCTTCATGAATCAAGCCTTGGACATCAGCCAGATAAAGGGACTTATAGAGAAAAACCTGGAACACCTGTGTAATACCAAAACTGGTAACATTTACATTCATTAGGAATTGCCAGGGTGTGGATGTTACTCAGGGGACTTCATTCAGGTTCCAACCTGAACACAGGACAAACCTGAACATTGAAACACACAGGTATATAGCTGTGCCTAGGAAATTGGTTGCACCAAATTAGAAGTTACCTGTAGATTAGTGTTCTGATGCATGTAGGAAGTACTTCAATGACAGGAGGACAAGGAAGATTGACAAATAGGATGGGGTAACTCACAGGTACTCCCTAGAGTGTACACAGGGTTGAGTTAGTTTCCAGGAAAGTGAACCAAGTTATGGTAACCCAGTGATATCAATAGTAGGTATCCAGTCTTGCATAGGACATGAATACCATAACTGGTGGGTAGGGTTATCTGTAAACCAGTTCAAAATAGAAAAAAAGGGGTTTGGTTTAGACAATAGAAATCCTTCACTAAATAGATTCACTGTTTTTCTGATGTGTTGATACCATTGCTTTACAAATAGGTTCCTTGGACCTTGATTTGGACTCTGACCAGTGCCAGCAGCTCGGGAACGCCAGGCGAGTACAGTTTATTGTCTGCATTTCGATATTGATTTTTACTATATTTCATTGGTTGGTTTCATTAGTTATGTGATTATTTTCTATCATAAATTGTTGAGTCGGGAATGAGAAGTACCAACGATGTGTGATCTGACCTTAGACCGTATAGACCGTGTAGACCGTGTTGCATTTATTTCTTGTAGACCGTGTAGACCGTGTTACATTTATTTCTTGTAGACAGTGATTTATTTATTGCAAAGTAGACCGTGTAGACAGTGATTTATTTATTGCATTTAATCTGTGTAGTTCGTGATTATTATTCTGTAGACAATATTTCTTTATTGCAATATTTTCTGTAGACCGTGTAACTGTAGACCGTGTAATTGTAGACCGTGTAACTGTAGACCGTGTAACTTTAGACCGTGTAGACCGTGTCGCATAATTGTCCCGAGACCGATCACATATCAAAGGTACTTCTAACAGTCGGGGAGAGTATTTTGTGTCTATTTACTTACTATTGGTTTTTATATTTCATGTTATTTTCAAACCCATGATTGATGTCTAACCCTTGTTTATAGTCATCTTCTTTATTTGAAATTGCATTCAGTGAATTGTGCTCGTTCCATTCCTGACTGGAAACCAACATTTTCAGGTTAGCCGTGGATTCACTTAGCATGGGAGATACGGGAATATTTGCAGCCAGAAGCCTAGAGACTAGCTAGATAGTTGAGTTGTAGTCATTCTATAATTGTACAAGTTTATGTTTTATGCAAAAGTAAAACTTGTGATCTTTGTAAATTAAATTAATCTTGTGATTGAGTATTATTTGTGATTTGATCTTCATGGCCGTGACAGCGTTCTACCGCCGATACTGCGGCGTAGGCTGGCTTGGACACGTCTCGTATCCGTTTAAAAAAAAAAAAAAAAAACGGGTGCGGGTCGTGACAGCCAGTTAGAGGCCCGGGACCCCAACATCAGCAGCAGCAGTCGAAGGGAGCTACATGTTCTTTCTGCGAAAGACCAGGGCATGATTACTCCATCTACAGGAAGAGGTTGAAGCAGTGCTTAGTTTGTGGGTCTGCCACCCACATGATACGGAAATACCCAGTAGCCAAGGGACCTAGAGGACTGCTTCCGACTCAGCAGCAGAGGTTTGGGCAGCATCTGCAGCAGCAGAAGGGACCTCAGGGAAAGGTTTATAGTCTAGCTCTCGAGCCGGAGCCGGAGCAGGTTTCGGAGCCAGATTACTTAGCTGACGTCATCACAGGTCATGTTTATTTACATACTTTTCTAGCTGTATGCTTGCTTGATTCTGGTGCATCTCATAGCTTCCTATCATTAGAGTTTATGCATAAACACCATCTAGTAGCTACACCTACTGCGGAGATTAGTAGAGTGATGACGGAAGGAGGACTAGTGCCTATTAGATCTATCTATAGATGTTCTATTTTTATAGCCGGGAGAGAGTTCAGGGGACGATTCTTTGTGATGCCACTCCCCGGTTATGATATCATATTGGGGATGGACTGGCTTAGTTATGCCCATGCATCTATAGATTGTCATGAGGGTAGTATTTTGTTCAGTCCCCCAGGCACATCACCATTCAGTGTCAGGAGAACAGGGCCGGAGATCAGCCTAGAGCCGAACTGTTGTGCGACGGTTGGGGACGTAGCACCGCCACACCCTATCATCAGGGAGTTTATGGATGTATTCCCAGAGGATCTTCCAGGGCTTCCATTTGACAGAGATGTGGAGTTCACCATAGATTTAGTGCCGGGTTCATCACCAGTATCCCGGGCTTGCTATAGAGTGAATCCCAAGGAGGCAGTAGAGATGAAAGAGCAGATTGATGACCTGTTGAAAAAGGGTTTCATTCGATCCAGTACTTCTCCATGGGGAGCGCCAGTGCTCTTTGTGCCTAAAAAGGATGGTACAGTCCGGTTGTGTATTGACTACCGGGCCTTGAATGCCATCACCATCAAGAACAAATATCCTCTGTCCATGATAGATGATTTGTTCGACCAGTTGAGCGGGGCGAAGGTGTTTTCCAGGATAGACTTGAGATCCGGGTACCACCAGGTGAAGGTTAGGGCAGCAGACATCCAGAAGACGACGTTCAACACGAAGTACGGACAGTACGAGTTTCTGGTGATGCCATTTGGTCTCACAAATGTGCCAGCTATCTTTATGAATCTGATGAATAAGATATTTCACCAGTATCTGGATAAGTTCGTCGTAGTGTTTATCGACGACATCCTGATATACTCGAAGACGCCGGAGGAGCATGCAGAGCACTTGTGGATAGTTTTGGGGATTCTGAGGCATGAGTGATTGTTTGCCAAATTGCCGAAGTACGAGTTCTTTTTAGACCGAGTGGAGTTTCTCGGCCATGTAGTCACTGGAGATGGAATCTCGGTGGATCCCAGGAAGATTGCTGCAGTTGAGACATGGAAGGCTCCGACGTCAGTTTCAGAGATCATGAGCTTTCTGGATTTAGCAGGCTATTATAGAAAGTTCGTCCAGGACTTTGCTAGGATAGCTGAACCCATGACGAAGCTGACGCGGAAGGACACAGAGTACATCTGGTCAGAGGACTGCCAGACAGCGTTTGAGGAGCTGAAGAGGAGGCTGACGACCGCTCCAGTTCTGACATTACCTTCAGGTTCTGGAGGTTTCACCATGTACAGTGATGCTTCTGGGAAGGGGCTAGGATGTGTCCTACAGCAGCATGGGAAAGTGATTGCTTATGCATCTAGGCAATTGCGGACTCATGAGAGGATTTATCCTACCCATGACCTAGAGTTAGCTGCGGTGATCTTTGCACTCAAGTTATGGAAACATTACTTATACGGAGAGTGTGTGGAGATCTTTACTGACCATAAAAGTTTGAAGTATGTGTTCACACAGAAAGAGCTGAATATGAGGCAAAGACGATGGTTGGAGTTGATGAAAGACTTCGACATCGATTTACAGTATCATCCTGGAAAGGCAAATGTGGTGGCAGATGCGCTGAGCAGGCATCCAATGGCATGGTACTTGATGATTGATCGGCATTTGTGGAAGGATCTGGAGAAGCTCGGTATCGAGCTAGTTCGGCCAAGATCAGTGATACAGATGATGGCGCTTGACATTCAGTCAGATTTGATGGAGCAGATCAGGGAGGCACAGTCTACAGATGAGACCCTTCGCAGACTTCGAGCCCAGGCGTTAGCAGGATTGCTGGATGGCTTTACGATAGCAGAGGATGGATCCTTGAGACATGGCAGCCGATTGTGCGTGCCGAAGGGAGAGCTGGTAGAGGCAGTTTTGCAGGAGGCGTACCGATCGAGATATTCTATTCACCCTGGTGCTAACAAGATGTACCGTGACTTGCGGGAACATCTTTGGTGGCACGGGATGAAGAGGGATGTATCACGTTTTATCTCGAGATGCCTAGTTTGCTAGCAGGTCAAGACGGAGCGCCAGAGGCCAGCTGGTTTGTTGCAGCCGTTGCCCATTTCCGAGTGGAAGTGGGAACATATTACGATGGACTTCATTTCAGGGCTTCCTCGTTCCCAAGGAGGGAAGGATGCCATTTGGGTCATCGTTGACAGGCTGACGAAGTGTGCGCACTTCATACCCTTCAAGGTGGGGCTTTCCACCGAGAAGTTGGCGGAGCTATACATGCAGCAGATAGTTCGCCTACACGGAGTGCCGGTGAGCATCGTGTCGGACAGAGACAGCAGATTTACATCCCACTATTGGAGGAGCTTACAGGAGGAGTTGGGCAGTAGGTTCAAGTTCAGTACGGCGTACCATCCGCAGACAGATGGGCAGTCTGAGAGGACGATACAGACACTGGAGGATATGTTGAGGACCTGCGTGCTGGACTTCGGAGGATCATGGGAGAGCCATCTGCACTTGGTAGAGTTTTCATACAACAACAGCTACCAAGCCAGTATCGGTATGTCTCCTTTCGAGGCGCTTTATGGACGACGATGCCGCACACCGCTCTTTTGGGATGATATTGGAGACAGAGTTATGCTTGGGCCAGAGATGATCATGGATGCAGCAGAGAAAGTTGGGATGATCAGAGACAGGCTCAGAGTAGCTCAGGATAGGCAGAAATACTGGGCTGATGCTAGTCGCAGGCCGATGGAGTTCGCAGACGGTGATATGGTGCTAGTGAAGATATCACCTACTAGAGGGACGATCCGGTTCGGACGAGGAGGGAAGCTGAGCCCCAGATACATCAGGTCGTTCGAGGTACTTGGCAGGATCGGAGATGTAGCTTACAGGATTGCACTTCCACCCAACCTAGCAGAAGTTCACGATGTCTTTCAGTATCTCAGCTGAGGAGATATATTCCGAACCCCAGTCATGTGCTAGAACATTCAGAGTTGGAGGTCGGACCAAGCCTTACAGTTTCTGAGCAGCCAGTAGAGATATTAGACAGGAGAGAGAAGAGGCTGAGGAACAAGGTTATACCCTTAGTACGAGTAGCTTGGAGCCGTCACTCTCCAGATGAATCTACTTGGGAGAGGGAGTCGGATATGAGGGAGAGATACCCTTACCTGTTCGATCCAACCGCTGCGAGGGAACCACCCGTTCCCGCTTGATACCTTAGAGGTTAGTTTCGATCGCAGCCTTAGTCATTTTGTTGCATTGCTTGCTATGTTAGAATATTGTAGGGTCTTCAATCCTTGTGAATTTCGAGGACGAAATTTTTCAAGAAGGGAAGACTTGTAAGCACCTATTTTTTAAATTTTAGTTAATTAAATGTTAATTAATTATTATTGTCATTTTTAGTCTTAAAATAATTATTAGGATTTTTAGGAATTTTTCTAAAATTTTAAATGAGTTTTAAATGAGTTTTATATATTAAAATATCAATTTGTAATTTTCTAAAATATTTTAATTGACTTTTGTAATTAATTAGATTATTTAAATATTATTTTATAAATATTAAAATTGTTTTAATATGGTTTTATAATTTTTAAAATTGTTTTTATATCAGTTTGCAATTATTAAATTGTTTTAAAGTGTGGAGTGCAAATTCTTATTTGCACTAAGACTCTGTTAGGGGCCTACTGTAAATTCCTAAAGACTAGGGGCCTAGATGCAATTCCGACGTTAACCCCTCCCACGACCGATCGGCCACCTGGCCCGACGACCCGCCGCATTTCCCGGCCGACCAACCGCCTTGACCGACCTATAAAACCCCCCTCCTTCTTCCCCTGTCACCCTCATTTTCCGTATTTCTCGTATTTCGTATTTATACTCGTATCTGAATTTTGGCATGTATTTTTATTTTCTCAACTTGTGGAATTTCGGTATTTCTCGTATTTTGGGTTTTGACTTGGCTCGGTTTAATTGGTTTGAGTTGGTTTGGTTTGGTTCTATATGATTGGAACACCTTAGCCTATGCTCCTCCCTCATTTCCACCACAACCACCCTCTTTATAATCCCCACCTAACACTCTCTCTCTTCATTACCACCACCATTTATTTTCTTCTTCTTCTCCTTCCTCCACAACTCTCCACCTAGAGGCAAGTGCATCTTGCCACTACATGAGAACCCTATTTTCTTTGTCCATTAGCTAGATTAGGACATGGTGATCAACATTAGTTCTTGGCTTTTCGTGATTTGGTGTCTCTGTTGCTCTAGATCTAAGTTTTCCTATTTTTGGATTTTGCATGGTTTGATCTATTTTAGTTGGATGTTTATGGGTTTTGATGTTTCCATGTGGAAGAGCATTCAGTTTCACTCCAGTTGGAGCCTTGGAAATCCGGATTTGGAGTTCGGATGGCCAAGTTATGGTGCTGTATAGCCTTGAGTTCAACCATGGTGTTCTTGCTGTTTGGAGAAGACAGTGAGCAGTGTGCAGAGCTGTTTAGCTACGCACACTGAGCTACGCGCGCTCTTTAGCGCTGCGTACGCAGGCTTGAGTACGCTTCCTGTTGGAAGCGTGTCTCCTTGAGCGTGCGTGACTTTCACGTATGCTGCTTCCTTGAGCGTGCGTGACTTTTCACGCAGCTGCTCCCTTGAGCGTGCGTGACTTTCACATACTGCTCCCCTGTAGCGTGTGTGACTTTCACACACTGCTTCCCTGTAGCGTGCGTGACCTTCACACACTGCTTCCTGTAGCGTGCGTGACTTTTCATGTACGCTGCCCTCCTGCGTGCGTGTTATATTGCGTATGCATTCCCCCTGCGTGCGTGCTTTTGTGCGTACGCATCCCCTGACCCGTATTTTGATATTTTATTAGATATTTTATGCCCATTTTATATCCTTACGCCTTTTGTCATGAACTTGATTTTACTTAATATGTTTGGAATGACTGTTGTACATGGCTTGGTATGGCAAGAACTAGCATAACACGACAGTGACCCGTGGTGGTGCACTCCTGACATGACCAACCTGACATGATAGTGGCCCGTCGTGGCGTACTCCCGACAAGTACCTTGACATGATTTATCTTGATAACTTAACTTGACCTGTCTTGACACCGTGGGTGGTTCTTCTTGCTTGCTTGTTAAATCCACTTGTCCAGTCTCGCATCATGTCTAGGATGGGACTCCTGAGTACCACGGTCAGAAGTACCCACTGAATTGGACTAAGGTTAATAATTAGTATAATTTACTAGTCATATAGAGATGTTCCCCAGTTACAGGCGATCTCGTTATCCCGGCCGCAAATGATTGGACTTGTAGTCTGCCGACGAGTAGGGCACATTTCCAGCCCACTGTTATGTGGGGCACCCTCCATTGTCACTTAAATGATTGAACTCTATTGTCACTATAAGGCATGGTACTCTCTAGATTGTCACTATAATGATTGCCTGGATAACCTGGATAGCTGCAGGGCCTGTGACTACTTGGAGCATCTCATTGCATCTTTCTAGTAACTAGGATGGTGATAACCCTAGTTAGTTAATGTAGAAAGCCGTAGGCAATGATTGGCGTGATTGCTTGGATGGAGTCTAGTACAGTATAGTATTATCTAGAATTGATTGATTGTAAGATTGTACCAGAATGATTGAATGATTGTCACTCCAGATTGTCACTATAATGATTGTCACTCCAGATTGTCACTATAATGATTGTCACTCCAGATTGTTACTTGACTTGATTTCTTATATTTATCTTGCCGATAAATGGTGAGAGAAACCAAGTTCTGTTCAGACGAAGGGTTACAACCCCGGTCCTTGTTTGGTTTACGGGTTGTAACCTAGCTATCTGAATAGTTCCATGGTTATCTCATCGTATATCATCCTGACATACTTTTCCATATGTCCTGTCTTTTAGTGATTCTATGCAAGATTATCTTTTATAATTACTCATCATGCTTTTTCTTAAATTACTGTCTCTTATTATGTAATTATATTATTGTGCTAATTGCTGGCTTTGGTTCTTATTTTGTGGCCTCCTTTGTGGCATTTGCTCTTCCTGGGGTCTGACCCAGCTGGTTTTGAATGGCCAGATACCGGAGCAGCAGCAAAGGATCTACCTGTCTTCCAGCCAGATGGTGGTCACCAGGCGTAACCAGGGCATCGAGTGGGTTTCTTTTGTTCTTCCACTGTAATATTGTAAATTATTCTTTTGAGGCGTTTAGCCGACGAGCAAGTGTTAGCTCGATTGTACTTACTTACCGTCTGCCTACGGGCTGTAACATGATTGACAAGCCCCGGGGGTTGATCATGTATAACTGAACTCTTGCTAGTCCTTATATTTTGTACGACTAGCTTCATGATCATCTGGATATGTAATGTTTGGGACGCCTTACAATTGTATATTTAGTGATCTGATATCTTGTTACTATTATTAGTTGGTTGAGATTGAGACAATAGGCTATTTTATGACCTTAAAAGATCGATGGATTGTAGTGAAACCCTCACATATCTAGACAGCCGTGACCGTATGGTGAGATGGTATTTCAACATACGTAGCTGGCTATGTCCGCCCCCGCTCTCCAGTATTCTGGTTCTGGGGCGTGACATCCCCAGACCGAGCCCTAACCCTAAACCACCACCACGACCGCCCCCGACCACCGTAGACTTTCGCCTCCGGCGAAAACCCTAGTCCTAAACCCTAACTCCGGCCATCTCCTTCGCCCAGCCCCACCGTCGACATCTACCGCCCACAACCACCACCAGCTGCTTCGCCTCGATGAGACGACCCCAGCGTCGCCGGAGCGCCGCCGTCCCGACGCCTCCTCCGCCGTCCACAGCTCTCGAAACCCCTCTGAGAAGTCGGGCACGTACGTGTCAGTTTATTTTCGTGTCATTTTGTGTCTCGAATTCACATGGGTGACTCGCCAGGACACGGGTGATCCTTGGGTAAGCTTGGACACGGCCGAATCATTTCGTGCGTGTCATGCATAGCACGGACACACGGACTCCTGTGTCCCTAACTGTCAGGACACATGATTATTTATTATTTTTTTATGTATAATTAATTCAAAACCTAAATAAATTAAACTAAACCCTAATCCTAACACAACCCTCGGGCTGACCCCCTGGCCAGCCCAACCCGACTTAACCCCCCTCCCTCCCGCGCTCTGGCTTGAGTTCGAGCCCCCTTACTGCTGTGTTTAATTCTTTTTCTTTTTCTTTTTCTTTTTCTTTTCTGTTTTCTGTTATTATATATATATATATATATATATATATATATATATATATATATATATATATATATATATATATATATATATATATATGTATATATATGTATATGCTGTATATTAGCAGTATTTTTATATATGTATATATATATTTTTATAGTTAGTAAATTTTTATATATATATATTTGTATTTATATACATATATGTATATATGTATATATTTTCATGTGTATATATATTATTATATATATTAATATATATATATATGTATACAATGTTTGTATATGTATATATACTTTACAATTAAGTATTTTCTTATATATATATATATATATATATATATATATATATATATATATATATATATATATATATATATATATATATATATATATATGTACTTTTAACATAGGTATGTATATATTCATTTTGTATAATTTTACCTTATTATAATATTAATATTTAATTTGCATTTTTTACCAATTTGTATTTTTGTATATTTAAATTACTGCAACCATTTGGTGTCCAAGCCTAGCATGGATTTTTTGGGCCCAAATGTGTTTTCACACATTCAAGACCTGTACAAGTCATATTGGACTTGATTCATGGCCTTGGGTCCTGTATTTGAACTTTGGTTCAAATTATGTACATGGACAAAATACGCAAATAATTAATTATTTAATTTCAATTGTGTGCAATGTTGTTTTTGATTTTCTAAAAATACTTAAAGTACTATTAAAATTCTGGAAAAATAGTATTTAGATACTATGTTAATTTAGCTAATTTAGTATAATTTTTTATAGTATTTACTTTACTGTTTTGCCACTAGTTTGGCATATGAAACCAAAACTCATTTTCTGTATACTTAGGAAAACTGATTTTTATAAAATACTTGTACTGGTTAATAAATTCCAAAAAAATTATAATAAATTTCTATAATTAGCAAAGATCATTTTGGTACTTTATTTTATGTGAAAATAAGCTTTTTGTCTATCTCAAAAATTGTTAAAACACAATGGTCATTTGATTTATTTATTGATTAATTACGACTTGTAACTTTTTGTGTTACTTTGAGTTTTAGCCGTGTTGAACCTCACCCCTCACTAGTGTAAAGATCCTAGAAAGTTAGTTAAAGTAGTGTGTCACCCCACATTGGTCTCCTATGCCAAAGTCATCATTTTGGCTAGGTGCCCAGTCACAAGTCGTGTTTCACAAATTAGTGTCTTAGCGTTTTAGCTTAGTATAAAAACTAAGTTATTGCATTTATTTCTACAGTGACGAGTTATCGGACATCCATAGCACTTTTATCGCAGCTTATTTTGCTTTGCTTTGCTAGAGGCAAGTACTTTCTACAAACTTTACATACTGTTACATAAATGAACTGCTAATCCAACCATGTTAAATGCTGATCCTTGGGGTAGCAAGTTAAAATATCACATGTTGTACTTTCCATTACTACCATGCTTAGAACAGTCTTTATGTACCTCTCACATGATTAGAATATGGGTTATAGGGAAACTGTTAGTAGCGTACGTGATCATGCCCCCTTACTCGTACGTACGTACCGAGCAAGGTTGACATTTTATATGTATACCTTGTTGTAGGCGCACCAGCTGTATTTGTACGTATGTATATCTATCGCTTGTTTTACTTGTACGAAAGTACATTTTATATACTTGTACCATAGTACATTTTACACCTATTGACGATCACGTACCTGCTACAGTTTTAAACATTACATATACATCTGTCTCTATGACATATGTGTCCTTGCCATGATAGATTGTGTGATGCCATGTTTCCAGTTATTTCCTCTTATGATCATGTTTCATATGCTAGTTTGCTAGATTCAGTACTTGCTCCCGTCCTGACAGGATAACGTTGTAGGTGTCCTTACTGAGGAGGAGTTACTCTGCGACACATATTATGGAGTTACTGCCGAGGACCCGGCTTTGCTTTACGAGGATGTTCCTGCAGGGAACCTCGCCTAGTTGTCTTTTGTTTTTTAGACTTTTGAGAGTAGTCATGTATTTAGACTATGTATTTTTGTAACTGGACATGTATCCAGTTTTACATTTCAGACTTGTACTTTGGACATTTTACTATATGAGACGACTTTTGTGTTTGGAGCATTTATGACTTATATTCACTTATAGAACTGTTAGCACATTTTAGTCTTATCCTGTTGTCTTTAGAACAGCTTACTACGTTTTATTTCAAACGTAGGCTGGGCATGACTCGGCCTGGCCCAACAATTTGGGTAGCGGGTCGTGACAGCATGCGAGGCCAATAAAATTCGGGCTCCAGTAATACCAAAGTCTGCTTCTGTCCTGGATGTCCAGCCTACTTGGTATCATGGCACTCATTGAGTAGTTGTCTTCGTAAGCCACCCCACTTAGGGATGACCACCCTGTCGCCCTCAGTATAGATGTAACAACCACTTTTCTAAAATAAGGATAATTTTGAACTTTTATAAAATTGATTATTAAATAATAGGATTTAATTCATGATAGTGATTTTTGGTGAATTTTAATTAATTTAATACTATTTAATTTGGTGCTTGGTAATTTTGGTGTTTTGCTAGTGTTACCCTAGAATTGTTGCCTAGAGACTAACCATGACCGTGGGGACCTAACCATGTGATTAGAATGACTAATTACAACTTTTTAGCCTAAGGATATTTTGGTCATTTTGTGACTTTTGAATTAATTATGACTTCAATTAAGTGATAATGTGCTAAGTGTTTTGTTAGAGATTAACCTAGAATTGCCCTAACATAGATATTATCCATGAGCCTAGATATTAGATTAGAAGCTTCCATCATGACAAGGTTAGGAATATCTAGATATTAAGTTGAGGTTAGATATTTGTTAGATATTTGTTAAAGATAGATATTTTCACTTGGACCTTTAGCTTGAGGCCTAGAATTACACTAGCTAGAAACCTTTAAACCTTATGAAACTTAACCCTAACCCTAGAAATAACCCTAGGCTGCCATCAAGGGATCCCCACTTCTATATAAACACATATTGAGACCCCCTTGCCACTTTCATTAAACATACAAACCCTAGTTTAGTGTTCTTCCCCAAATCACCCCCAATTCTTCATTTCTTCTCCAAATTGAGCGCCCTAGTCTTTTGCATTGGACTCCCCTACAATAGAGGATACCATTGGTGGGTAGCTAGCAAAGATTTGGAGGCTTGGGATCATTGCAAATTGGAGAAGGACCCTTATTCCTTAAGCTTTTCATTGAGATTCACTCTCAATAGGTAAAACCTATCAAACTCATTCAAATTCTGGATTTCTTTTCGTAGTTGCATTCATTTAGGTGTCCCATTGTTGTAGACCAAGTTTGGTAGGAATTGGTGTCCATTTGATATGTGTATCAGACACGTATCGGAGTGTGTATGCAAGTGTTTGATGAAATGCCTCAATAAACTTTTTGTTCTTATTTTTCAAAACTAATTTCAGATTTGTGTAGCCCTTGATGTGTGTTTTCAAACCCCCAAACTCTGAGCATATTTTTGTGTCATTTCGTGTCCAAAATGGACACGGACACGCCGTACGAGACCCTCATGCGCTGTCCTGTGGCTCGAGTGCTGTAGCGGATACGACACGGCTCGGTTGGACACGAAACTTGGTGGACACGTGGGAGTAATGTCTGAGAACATGCCCCCAAAGTTTCATTGGGTTTCATGGAGTGGTTAGGAAGAAATCGGAGCCACACTGTCTCGTGCTCACTGTGCACATGCGTGAATTCGTGCGCTAATACGCACTCCGTGCGTGGACACGTGGACACTGTGCAGGGTGGTAAAACCCTAGCCCTATATCCCACCTGTCACTGTGTGTCACGCCCCACTCCCGAATAATCGGGTACGGGTCGATGGATGCCCGGCCTACACTGTCGTTGACAGCGGTAGTGAGCCGTCTAGTCATAAATAACAAGAGTAATCTCATCACAGCATCTAATATCGGAATCTACACTAGTCATCACAGCAATCCACTATACAATTATTACAACTTATACATGAATGTCCGGGTACAAAGCCGGTAAAAGATAAATAATATAACAACAACATATAATCAAATACACTCGATCAATCCCTATACATGAAACTAATATCTCAATGTCAAGTGAGCTCCAATGCCAGCCATGACAATCTAAAGATCCATCTCACCTGTAATCAACGATCAAGTCAGGAAAGGAGCAAAGTACAATATAACTCAATAAAACTCACCATGAAAATCAATGGAACGGTATATCAAAATATAACTGAAAGACAGAGAACAAGATGAACAATAAGCATGCACTAGCTATTTGTATATGTACAATTGGACGTTATCAACATGTGGAAACTAATATGTAATCAGGCATATAAAATATGCTATCAGTCAATCAATAATCAGGCATGTCTGACAACAATGCTATCAGTCACGCAATAATCAGGCATGTCTGACGACAATGCTATCAGTCACGCACAAAATGGACATCATGCATACGGAGTATGCTATCAGGCAATATTTGTCCAATATTAGTCAATCACATGTCTCTAGAACGTCCCCCACCCGACACGAAAAATAATGCACGCAAGAAAGATAGGAAAAATACAATAAATGACACAAGAATAATGTGAGTGCAATGCATGCGATGATGGTAATACTGAGTACATGTACTTGCCTTGATTTCGGGTCTTGTCCAAGTCTTCTAAATCACCTATAAATAGAAAATAGATTTAGAAATATTTTAGACTAATTCATAGACTTACTAACCAAGAACTAGACTTGCTATTACATTAACTCACTTAGCAACTCTATTACACTTGACCTATTGGTCAGTCAAGCCAGCCTATTGGTGACTCTAACTCACTGTTATGAATCTATAGCCCGAAAGTTGACCAAATAATTCATTAAGTGAATTCAATACATGCTGACAAGGTTAAGTAACCAGCCTAGGTTCAACTAAGACCCAAGCATCCTAATGGCCCTCCTCATAGGAACATATAAGGCTCAATAATAACATTATACTTGTTCCCTAGGTTAAACCATACTCAACCAGCTACTAAAGAATCCCAGAGGGCTCAACCCTAACCCAACGGTTGGCCCACAGTAACCTAATATTTAAATCAAGCCCTGCATGTGAATTAATAATCAACTCAACTCCATCTCTATTTAAATCTAACAGTTACTAAAGGATTTCAACAGAAAGCAACTATCAAAGTTCGATTCAATTCTGCGCCCAATAGCTAATTGTCACGCCCCAGAACCAGAATACTGGAGAGCGGGGGAGTGACTCAGCCAGCTACGTATTACGGGTATATGAATACCGTATAATACGATCAATGCTGTCTAAAAGACGAGGGGGTGCATACTACATGAAAGTCTCACTATGGTCACTTCACATCTATTGTCTCAATCATTCAAATAAGAAACAGAAATAGAGAACATGTAAGATAAAGCAGTAAGGCGTCCCAAACACTCAGTCAAAATATTTTCGATATCTGGCTTTACAATAACATAGCCAGATGATGAAGCAAGGTATACACAATTGTTTATCAGCTGCAGTCTGACTTAGTTACAATCATGTAAAAGTAAGTACAAGACAATCCGACTAACATGTCGGTGCCAAACGACAAAGTATAAAGTAAATAACAAAACGAGTGGGGAAGTAAGGAACCCACTCGAGTCCTCCTGTGATCATCCCTCTAGTATTGACCATCTTGGAGGTAGAAGTAAGCTAAGTCCTCGGGGACTGGCTCTAAATCTGGCCATGCAAAACCAGAGAGGTTAGACCTCTAATAGCAAGTACCGCAAGGAAGCGCGATATGAGGGATTAAAACCAGTAATAAGAGAATATGATATATATATATACCTCTGCTTGCTACTAGGATTCACATAACATCACGACACTTCGAACCAACCTCCCAACCAAACAAGGACAGAAGTTGGCCCGTCATATCCTGACATTCTGATCATCTCAGTTAGTTAACAGAGTAGGTCCAGTACACAAACAAGTCAACTTAAACGGCCATGCAACTACTACGGCTTGCTACTGTGAGTTCCAAATTATCTTGGAATTTATGCAATAAGGATTCCTCAATTCTTACTATGTACGAGCAAGGCTAGTCTACCCAATCAATCAATTACGTCAATCATGAATTAGACGAGTCCCAGCGGGACGCCCGTCATCAATATACAATATACAATAAATATTATAAGCAGATACCGTTCCCTGCCCGTGTGGCAGATTTGCAGTATCTGTGGGAACCAGCCGGCCTGTCGGGCACTTAATAGTCCCAAAGAGGGCTGCCATGTAAGAACTCGGGAATCCATTCTCTCCATGTAATCATTATTTTATTTAACTTAATAGCCCCTATGTTGATTGAAATCCCATATCGTGAATCATGGTCATTCAGAATAAGTAATTCCGTACAGAGTACGATATGCCCAACTCTACAACGATACCCGTGCGGTTATGTTGTAGGTCTTACATAGCGTAATACAATAATCAAAACTAACCACAAAATAATCATGCCTTGACCATAAAGTACATATGCTGCTTTATAGAAAAATAAATAAATTGAAGCCTGCACATGCCTGTATGTCAATATTTGGGATCGGCTAATAGATTATAATAGTTCATAGTTAATATGAACGTGTCTCATTCATTCAATTCAATAAGACGACTAGCCAGTCTCTTAGTTCCAACTAGGAATGCATGATCAATTATTAGTCGAAGTAACAGTCGGGGTCAATTCGTGACAGGGCATGAAAGTCAAACTAGTATTAAGCATGGTCGAGTCTATAACTAGCATAAAATAGTTGGTAACATATTCTTGAAGCCAAAAAAAAGATCTACAACTTTCATATTGGGAGTTAGAAAAAATTCTAGCCATAATTCAGTCAAAATAAGACATATAACAGTCAGAAACAACAAAAATATGTATTATGCGGCCTATTCTGTGACATGCATGTAGACCAACTGTGATATGCGGCTCATACGGCATATGCGGCCCAACTGCGACACCATATGCGGCTCAACTGCGACATACGGCCTATGCGGCCCAACCGCGACACCATATGCGACTCAACTGTGACATGCGACCTTATGCGGCCCAACCGCGACATCTATGCGGCTCAACTGCGACATGCGACTCATGCGGTCCAACCGCGACATCTATGCGGCTCAACTGCGACATGCGACTCATGCGGCCCAACAACGACATCTATACGGCTCAACTGCGACATGCGACTCATGCGGCCCAACCACGACATCTATGCGGCTTAACTGTGACATGCGACTCATGCTGCAGATGAACATAGAAATGAACAAAATACTTTTGGCCATAACTTCCTCAAAATAAATCAGAATCTAACTTTTCAAAAGTCAAACTTTAGCAGAATTAAATTCTCTACAACATGGAACCACTTATTTTCGAAAACAACAGAGTTTGATAGATCAAGACCATAAAATCCATACGAAAAACTAAAACTTAAAACTTAGATCTACACCCAACCATCCATGGAAATCAAGAACTTCAAGACCTAAATTGTAGAGGAAGAGAAGGTGAACAACATGGACTAAAAATAAATAGGGATGCATGAAATCCCTCATGGTGTGCAAGATGTACTTGCCTCTCCAAATGGGTGGGTGGAAGAGTAATGGAGGAAGAAGAAGAGTAATGGTGAAGTGAATGAAGAGAGAGAAAGGAGATGAGCTTTAAATGAAGGGGTAGTGGTAGGTGGGGGTTTGTTTCGGTTCATGATGAACTAACATAATTAAACCAATCCAAGCCGAACCCAAAGCAAAGCTAAAGCAGAGTATAAAAGCAGAAAGTAAAATACAGAAATAAAATTGCAGAAAATTAATTAACATAAAATTAAAGAAATTTAAATACAGAATAATACATGATAAATATTAAATAAATACGTATTCTGGGAACGGAAAGTGACACTAATACTACAAATCATCTTCTGAATACTTGTGTCCTACTGAACCAAAGGATAATCCTGATTATGTCCAACTGAACACCACTGTAACGAATTGCAGTGGCAAACTCATTGTAAATGTCTGATACTACCTCGACACAGAGTCCCCAACACTAACAGATTCCTATTGTTCAATAATTATCAACAAGAATAACAGAGAATATACCTGGAGTCAATATAGTTCGATACCAATGCCCCCCGTGTCCGATACAGGTGTCCTCGAGTCCACAACCGATGACAGAGTCAAACTAGACATTTCATCGAACAGTATATGTGCAAGAAAAGAAAGAAAAATTGTAACACCCAATTTTTCAGATGAGGGTAATTTTGAAATTTTGTATTTAATTTATTTAATTATGGTATTTAAAATTTTAATATAATTTTTAATAATTTTTAATTAATTTTAAACTATTTAAATTCATGACTTGTGATTTTGGTGTTGTGCTAGTGAACAGTAGAGACTGCCTACCATAGAGCCTAGCCATGTGATTAGGGTATTTTTGACATTTTTAGGATTATTTAGATTTATTATTATTTATTGAATTTATGGAAATTTTTAGAATTTATTTTGGAATTGTTTGAATGAGGGTTGACTAGGTTGACTTTGACTAGCAATGACCTTGGTAGGCTAACCTAGAAGCTAACCCTAGTTGTGTTTGGACTTGGCTAGGTTATGTAACTCTAGTTTAACCTAAGTTAGTGAGGATTAACTCATTAGAATTAATTTGGAGAAACTAGGATTTGAATTGATTTAGAAATGGCTTGTGATTTCACAAGTCATGATTTGTGACTTAGGCTTAATAGCCCATAGGCCCACACCATGAACCAAACCTAACCCTAATCAGCCCATGGCAGCCAACCTAAGGTTTTCCACCCTATTTAATTCCTCTTCCATTTGTTCTTGCCTCCTTTATTATTTTTTTCTCTCAAGCTTTAGGAAGAGGTGAGCCTCCATCTTCAAAAATCCATAGTAATTCCATTTTATCTCCTTTTCCCTCCAATCAATTTCATTAGATCCTAATTTTTGTTTTCTTGCTGTTTGTGGTGTTCAACCTCAGCTTTGGGGCAATTTGGAGAGTTTGGCTAACAAGGAGAAACCCCCTTTTTGGAGCTTTTTATTAGAAATTGAACACATAGGTAACTTTCTATTTTCACCACCAAATCTCGATTTCTTTGCATGGATAGGAAGCCCTAGGTGTCCCCTAGCTGTGTGGAGTGTTTGGTGAAAGTTTGGATTCGTTCGTGTCCGTATTGGACACATATCGCATGTATGTTATAGGTGTTTGTTGAAATGCCACAAAGAGAGTTTTTGTTCTATTTTCAAAATGTTTTTGATTGATTCTGTAGATCTCGGTGTGAACATCATTTTCCACTTTGTCTCGTGTCCTGATAGTGTCGTGTCGTGCCCACACGAGGACACGAACTCGGCTGCACCCGAGCTAAGGGTTTCCCCTGCTCATCGTGTCTTCTCCTAGACACGACACGCGACCTCTGGACACGAAACTTGACACAGACCTTGGGGTGGTGTCTGACACGCCACGTGTCAAGTCTCAGATGACCATGTGGCGTGTCGATGGAGGAATCAATGTCGCACTAGTTTTTTACTGTGCAGTGTCGCGTGTGTGCAGCGTTCTGATACGCGTGTTTCGACACGTCCATGCGACTCGACACGGCAGTGCAGGGTGCCACGTAGGTAGCCCTACATGGAGCAAACCTAGGGGCACGAGCACGAGGCCAGTGTTGCATCATGTCGTGAACACGAGGCCTCGTACTCACTGCACGACGCTGTGCCCTGTGCATTGTGTCTGTGTGTGTGCACATTCTGTTTGGACACGTTGTGTCCACTTGGTTGGACACATATATATTGTATGACACGTACACAATATATGCTTGCATTACCAACCACTGTTTTAGCGTATTAGTTTAATTTAATTGATGAATTCTCATTTTTCCAAAAATTCTGATACTTAATATCAGTACTTCTCTCACTGTTCTGTTCCAGATTTTGAATTCGATTTTGTCTTCATATTTAACCTTTGTACACTATTAAATAGTGTAGTTTAAAACTCTAATTGGTTCACCTATATGGTTATCTAAGTGTATGGTGAGATTGGGACTGTTTTGATGTGGTTGGGTTCAAAATCTGAGTTTAAAGGAAAGGGACTAAAAACTGAAATTCTTGTTAACTGTTTTCATTTCTTTTCCCTGTTAAATTGGTGAATGGTAGATATGCAAATGTGATTGTGTTGGTATGGAGTTTAGGGGGAGGATCCTTGATTTGATTTTGGTATATTGATTGGGGTCCCCTGTCAAGTTTCAGTAGGCTGAAACTTATTCCCAGTTTTTTTTCACTCACTTGCACACAGTTTTTACTCTCATACATAATCACAATTAACATCACACTCACACACAAACTGAAATCTAAACTCTTACACACACTCCCACAGGGTTGTTTCACTGTCTTCCCTACACATAGACATACACATGTATTTCATACCATAGACACATTTACACACAAATCCTGAGATTCACTGATATTGATAACTGAGATTTGTTCCTTTCATTGCACTATAAATGAATGTTAGAGTTGGTTCCTGTCCCTTCTTTTAAAACTGATTTTGATTCTTCTTCCTAAGTATGGGAATTGGTCACATGTGGGTTCTTTAAATTCGAACATAGGAAACTGAAAATAGGACTCTAGATAACCTGAGAATGGAGGCTTGTAAAACCTGAGATCACTGTATATAAACATATATTCCTGTCATGCATCCCTACACCCTTGTATGCATTCCTGCCATCTGAGAACACACATGTGACTCTCCTATTCACTGTTAGCCATCACTTTATCACTGTTTTCATGTTTCACTCACTCTCATACATGCTACACACACAAAAGTTTGTTATACCCTCTTGACACTCTAGCCTATTACACACACTCTATACCTCACTGATTTTTTCCTGTTTTCTTACCAAATTTTCATCACACACACACCTTGTTCCCTCACATGTTCACTCTCTCATCCACACACCACACTCTCTATCACACAAGCCCACACACTTATATTATGATACACACACACACTCATGTGTCCCCTCTCTAATCCCTATAGATATACAATATATGCATTGTTATATATACTTGTAACCTATATAACATATCATAGTATTGTACCTATATATATTAGTTATATATATATGTGTGTAAATGTATATATATATATATATATATATATATATATATATATATATATATATATATATATATATATATATATATATATATATATATGATATAATGTAGTATGTATTAAGATATAGGGCCTAGTGTTGAATTCTCTCTTCATGTACACATCCATGTTCACACACACATAGCTTACATGTTAGTTCCTTCCTCTCTTTTTATATATATATGTAATGTGTATGTATGAATAAATATGTGAATATACATATGTATGTGGGCATATAGCCATGGATGAATTCCCTATATATATAGGTATGCCTTATATATGATGAGTATATATGTATTATATATGTATGAAGGATAAATTGTGTGGCTTGTGATTGGTGTGTGATGCTAGCCTAGGCTTGGTTAGGCCTAGTGAGACTTGTTAGACTTGTTTGGGCTAGGACTTGACCTAGTTGACCTAGCTTGACTAGTATAGTTGACTGGAGTTGACCCAGTGTTGACTTTAGTCTAGTTTGACCTAGACAGCATGCAGATGCATTGTACATTCCATTTATCATCCCTTGTATACATCTTAACTTGTGTTGCTCTAACTAGGAGTCAGGTACCTCATCTCGGATAGTATATTTATTTCAGACATTCAGATACGAGGCGAGTACATTCTCTGATCATTTCATATCCTGCTTAGAATTATTTTCTGTATTAAATTACTTTACTTGATACTGTCATGTTGGTCACACGGATTAGTACTATACGGATCCCTTCTTGAGATGTTATCCCTTCAGGAAGCATCGGGTACTCTATGTTCTGTACGTTTTACTTACATAGCGTATCATATGCTTCTTTGGTTCTTTGATCACTTGTGACATATACCCATATGATCATAGAGTCTTCTTTGAATCCTTATCCCATTTGTGGGACTAATATGTATCACCCTTCGGGGGCATATCACCCTTTGGGGGCTTATCACCTTTCGGAGGCTTATCACCCTTCGGGGGCATATCATCCTTTGGGGCTTATCACCTTTCGGAGGCTTATCACCCTTCGGGGGCATATCATCCTTTGGGGGCTTATCACCTTTCAGAGGCTTACCACCCTTCGGGGGCTGTTACATAGAATCATAACATAACCTGTTTGGATCCTTGTGTATTAATTGGGGGTACGGGGGAGTATAAATAGCCATGTAAACAATTCCAAAGTAGAATAGCCATGTACGCCTCTTTAGTATAGCCATGTACAATCAAGCCGTTCACATGTCGACTTTGTGCTCTAAATCACTAGTCACTGGTAGCTCTTTACTTATAGTAGATATTTCTATTACAGTTCTCTCTCTCTGTTTACATGCTACATTCCTTCAGTATCTATATCTTACTTTACTGCATGATTATATTTTCTAACCTGCTATGAACTGTTGAGATGTATTGTGCTCGCTCCCGTCCTGACTGGACCTGTTGAAAATTTTACAGAGGATGATGAGGAACCCTGCACCCTTTACCTTGGAGCTTGCCTAGATGACACTCGCGACCTGGACCCCTGGGGAGGTTCAGGCAGCTGCTGAGGATGATACCTTGCTTAGTATAGATAGCTTAGACTGTTTTCCATTTTATGTTTAGTTGTTGTTATTGATTCAGAGTTGTATATTTTTAGAGATGATTAGACTTGTATTTCTTTTCTGTTGTACCTCAGTTGAGGATTCTCTTATCTATTTTATCGTGCCATATTCTATCTCTAGATTGTGATTGAGTTGTACCTCTGTGTTGGCCTCCTTATAGAGAGTATTCGTTTTATATTAGTTATAGTTCATGACCTAGAACAGCGTTCTACCGCCGACACTGCGGCATAGGCTGGGCGCTGTTACGTTTTCGTACCCTCACAGTGGGTACGGGTCGTGACACGTTTTTAGTGGTGGCCCATGCAGGCCGAGTTTGTGTAGTGGTATTCGAACTAGAGTACCACTACAGCCTGCAGTAGAATTAGGATATTTTTGAGGTACTCAATCACATTAGGAAAAACTCTTAACTGGATTCCTGCCATCTAAATTCCTGTTAAAAATTTGCTTCCTTGGATAACTGTCCTCCCTTGAATTATCGATTCTATCTCAGTATTGATTTCCTTGTTTGATCTGTCTCCAGGATGGTGATTGAGACACGATCGCATCGCTCTGGCCCAGCAGACGCTGGTGAGAGGCCTACCACCTCTCGCCTGATCGTGGACGCTGGGACCACAGTACCCCCTATTTCTGCTCACATAGGAGCTTCTGCAGCTTTTGGGAGTGCACCTCCACCTGTCCGGAGGCCTTCCCCCATCATTCCAGATATGTACCAGCAGCAGTTACCTTCAGGAACAATAGATGCGGCTCAGATGTTTACCCTCTTCCAGCGATTCATAGAGTTTCAGCAGCAGATACAGCAGAGCCAGTCTGCTGATATCCGACAGAGCATACAAGATACTCACCAGTTGGTCAGGACGACAGCGGAGCTGGTGGCTGCTCAGCCACAGGGAGGCCAGATGCAGCCGTATCAGCCGAGGACTCCAGACATCCATTCCTTCAAGAAGATGGGACCCCGAGACTTCAAGGGTACAGAGGGCATTATATATGCTGACGATTGGATAGAGCACATTGAGGAGATATTTCGATTGGCACAGATACCAGCAGGATTACAGATCGAGGCAGCCGCCAGTCAGATGTAGGACTTGGCCCGTACCTGGTACCAGACGAACCCGAGAGTTGGTACAGCCGGTCAGACTTGGGCAGCGTTCAAGAAACTGTTCAAGAAAAAATTCTTTTCTGATACAGCACTCCGTGCTTTGGAGGTGCAGTTCGAGAGTTTGGTTCAGGGGAACCAGACCGTTGAGGAGTACGCTGGAGAGTTCAGCCGTTTGAGCAGATTCATCGAAGATCTTACCGAGGTCGGGAAGGCGAGGAGGTTTCGCATGGGTTTGATCGGAGAGATCAAGTCATATACCAAGAGCGACCGCGACGCCACTTTCGAGCAGATTCTGGTAGGAGCCATGACAGCGGAGGACGATCTTGGGCTGAAGGAGAAGAGGATGCGAGACACTCAGGAAGCTAGTAGTAGTGCGGGCCCGGCCAAGAGGCCCTACCTGCAGATTCAGCAGCAGTATCCGCATCAGAAGCCCCACTTGCAGATTCAGCCACAGTATCCACAGCAGATGCCACCTCTACAGTTTCAGCAGATGCTACTTCTACAGTTTCAGCAGCAGTACCAGCAGCCGAGGGTCTACCTCCAGCAGCGACAGTTTCAGGACCGCGTACCCTTTCAGCAGGCGCAGCAGCCGCAGAGGCAGCAGCAGACCCCGGGACAGCAGCTTGTTATCATTTGCCCTTTTTGCAAGAGACCAGGGCATGGTTGGGGCGAATGCCGGAAGAGGCTGGGCAGATGTTTGCTTTGCGGAGGATCCGATCATCGTTTGAGAGAGTGTTCCGAGTCATCGGGACAGACGGTTCAGGGGACAGGAGCTAGGGCTCCGGTAGGCCAGCAGAGGGGATTACCCTTGTCGACTCAGCAGCAGAGGTACATGCAGCATCAGCAGTAGGCCAGGGGAGGCCAGCAAGGGCGAGCTTTCGCCAGGACAGTCGAGGATGCTCAGGCCGTTGGAGATCTAGTTGCAGGTTCCGTTCTTTTGACTCGAATTCTGCAATTGCCTCTTATAACTGCCTTGAAATTTTGATTCCTCTGTTCCTTGATGATTTATCAATTTTGTCCTGTTGTTCTTGTGGGATGTTTGATTTTCTTCTGAGATAAATCATATGGGCTAGGTCACCCAGTTATGAAATCTAGAATATTCGATAGTCGTGTTCAGCTGGCATAGTGAGGACATATAGTCAGATTTAGGACGTATTTCTCGGGTGTGAGAATTTAAGGTTTTCACTGCCAAGCATGCGGCAATGCAAAAATTTTAAATACCATAATTCTAGAGGTATGTGCCTTAGTCGAGGACTCTGTGATTATCGTAGCCTTGCTCACTAGCATGATGAAGATTCTGAGTATCATGATTTTTGGACAGACGCATATGATTATCTGACGGCATGTTTGAGACTTTGATTGTGGGGTGTTTGACCTAGAAGGACTGCTACCATCTTAATTTCGAGGACGAAATTTTTATAAGGTGGGTAGGATTGTAACACCCAGTTTTTCAGATGAGGGTAATTTTAAAATTTTATATTTAATTTATTTAATTATGGTATTTAAAATTTTAATATAATTTTTAATGATTTTTAATTAATTTTAAACTATTTAAATTCATGACTTGTGATTTTGGTGTTGTGCTAGTGAACAGTAGAGACTGCCTACCATAGAGCTTAGCCATGTGATTAGGGTATTTTTGACATTTTTAGGGTTATTTGGATTTATTATAATTTATTTGAATTTATGGGAATTTTTAGAAGTTATTTTGGAATTGTTTGAATGAGGGTTGACTAGGTTGACTTTGACTAGCAATGACCTTGGTAGGCTAACCTAGAAGCTAACCCTAGTTGTGTTTGGACTTGGCTAGGTTATGTAACTCTAGTTTAACCTAAGTTAGTGAGGATTAACTCATTAGAATTAATTTGGAGAAACTAGGATTTGAATTGATTTAGAAATGGTTTGTGATTTCACAAGTCATGATTTGTGACTTAGGCTTAATAGCCCATAGGCCCACACCATGAACCAAACCTAACCCTAATCAGCCTATGGCAGCCAACCTAGGGTTTCCCACCCTATTTAATGTCTCTTCCATTTGTTCTTGCCTCCTTTATTATTTTTTTCTCTCAAGCTTTAGGAAGAGGTGAGCCTCCATCTTCAAAAATCCATAGTAATTCCATTTTATCTCCTTTTTCCCTCCAATTAATTTCATTAGATCCTAATTTTCGTTTTCTTGCTGTTTGTGGTGTTCAACCTCAGCTTTGGGGCAATTTGGAGAGTTTGGCTAACAAGGAGAAACCCCCTTTTTGGAACTTTTCATTGGAAATTGAACACATAGGTAACTTTCTATTTTCTCCACCAAATCTCGATTTCTTTGCATGGATAGGAAGCCCTAGGTGTCCCCTAGCTGTGTGGAGTGTTTGGTGAAAGTTTGGATTCGTTCGTGTCCGTATTGGACACGTATCGCATGTATGTTATAGGTGTTTGTTGAAATGCCACAAAGAGAGTTTTTGTTCTATGTTCAAAATGTTTTTGAATGATTCTGTAGATCTCGGTGTGAACATCATTTCCCACTTTGTCTCGTGTCCTGATAGTGTCGTGTCGTGCCCACACGAGGACACGAACTCGACTGCGCCCGAGCTAAGGGTTTCTCCTGCTCATCGTGTCTTCTCCTGGACACGACACGCGACCTCTGGACACGAAACTTGACACAGACCTTGGGGTGGTGTCTGACACGCCACGTGTCAAGTCTCAGATGACCACGTGGCATGTCGATGGAGGAATCAATGTCGCACTGGTTTTTCACTATGCAATATCGCGTGTGTGTAGCGTTCTGATACGCGTGTTTCGACACGTCCATGCTACTCGACACGGCGGTGCAGGGTGCCACATAGGTAGCCCTACATGGGGCGAACCTAGGGGCACGAGCACGAGGCCAGTGTTGCGTCATGTCGTGAACACGAGGCCTCGTACTCACTGCACGACGCTGTGCCCTATGCACTGTGTGTGTGTGTGTGCACATTCTGTTTGGACACGTTGTGTCCACTTGGGTGGACACATATATATTTTATGACACGTACACAATATATGCTTGCATTACCAACCACTGTTTTGGCATATTAGTTTAATTTAATTGATGAATTCTCATTTTTCCAAAAATCCTGATACTTAATATCAGTAATTCTCTCACTGTTCTGTTCCAGATTTTGAATTCGATTTTGTCTTCATATTTAACCTTTGTACACTGTTAAATAGTGTAGTTTAAAACTCTAATTGGTTCACCTATATGGTTTTCTAAGTGTATGGTGAGATTGGGACTGTTTTGATGTGGTTGGGGTTCAAAATCTGAGTTTAAAGGAAGGGGACTGAAAACTGAAATTCTTGTTAACTGTTTTCATTTCTTTTTCCTGTTAAATTGGTGAATGGTAGATATGCAAATGTGATTGTGTTGGTATGGAGTTTAGGGGGAGGATCCTTGATTTGATTTTGGTATATTGATTGGGGTCCCCTGTCAAGTTTCAGTAGGCTGAACCAGTTTTTTTTTACTCACTTGCACACAGTTTTTAATCTCATACATAATCACAATTAACATCACACTCACACACAAACTGAAATCTAAACTCTTACACACACTCCTACGGGGTTTTTTCACTGTCTTCCCTACACATAGACATACACATGTATTTCATACCATAGACACATTTACACACAAATCCTAAGATTCACTGATATTGATAACTGACATTTGTTCCTTTCATTGCACTATAAATGAATGTTAGAGTTGGTTCCTGTCCCTTCTTTTAAAACTGATTTTGATTCTTCTTCCTAAGTATGGGAATTGGTCACATGTGGGTTCTTTAAATTCGAACATAGGAAACTGAAAATAGGACTCTAGATAACCTGAGAATGGAGGCTTGTAAAACCTGAGATCACTGTATATAAACATATATTCCTGTCATGCATCCCTACACCCTTGTATGCATTCCTGCCACCTGAGAACACACATGTGACTCTCCTATTCACTGTTAGCCATCACTTTATCACTGTTTTCATGTTTCACTCACTCTCACACATGCTACACACACAAGTTTGTTATACCCTCTTGACACTCTAGCCTATTACACACACTCTATACCTCACTGATTTTTCCCTGTTTTCTCACCAAATTTTCATCACACACACACCTTGTTCCCTCACATGTTCACTCTCTCACCCACACACCACACTCTCTATCACACAAGCCCACACACTCATATTATGATACACACACACACTCATGTGTCCCCTCTCTAATCCCTATAGATATACAATATATGCATTGTTATATATACTTGTAACCTATATAACATATCATAGTATTGTACCTATATATATTAGTTATATATATATGTGTGTGTGTAAATGTATATATATATATATATATATATATATATATATATATATATATATATATATATATATATATATATATATATATATATATATATATATGATATAATGTAGTATATATTAAGATATAGGGCCTAGTGTTGAATTCTCTCTTCATGTACACATCCATGTTCACACACACACATAGCTTACATGTTAGTTCCTTCCTCTCTTTTTATATATATATATGTAATATGTATATATGAATAAATATGTGAATATACATATGTACGTGGGCATATAGCCATGGATGAATTCCCTATATATATAGGTATGCCTTATATATAATGAGTATATATGTATTATATATGTATGAAGGATAAATTGTGTGGCTTGTGATTGGTGTGTGATGCTAGCCTAGGCTTGGTTAGGCCTAGTGAGACTTGTTAGACTTGTTTGGGCTAGGACTTGACATAGTTGACCTAGCTTGACTAGTATAGTTGACTGGAGTTGACCCAGTGTTGACTTTAGTCTAGTTTGACCTAGACAGCATGCAGATGCATTGTACATTCCATTTATCATCCCTTGTATACATCTTGACTTGTGTTGCTCTAACTAGGAGTCAGGTACCTCATCTCGGACGGTACATTTATTTCAGACATTCAGATACGAGGCGAGTACATTCTCTGATCATTTTATATCCTGCTTAGAATTATTTTCTGTATTAAATTACTTTACTTGATACTGTCACGTTGGTCACACGGATTAGTACTATACGAATCCCTTCTTGAGATGTTATCCCTTCAGGGAGCATCAGGTACTCTATGTTCTGTGCGTTTCACTTACATAGCGTATCATATGCTTCTTTGGTTCTTTGATCACTTGTGACATATATCCATATGATCACAGAGTCTTCTTTGAATCCTTATCCCATTTGTGGGACTACTATGTATTACCCTACGGGGGCATATCACCCTTTGGGGGCTTATCACCTTTCGGAGGCTTATCACCCTTCGGGGGCATGTCACCCTTTGGGAGCTTATCACCTTTCGGGGGCTTATCACCCTTCGGGGGCATATCACCCTTTGGGGGTTTATCACCTTTCGGAGGCTTACCATCCTTCGGAGGCTGTTACATAGAATCATAACATAACCTGTTTGGATCATTGTATATTAATTGGGGGTACGGGGGAGTATAAATAGCCATGTGAACAATTCCAAAGTAGAATAGCCATGTACGCCTCTTTAGTATAGCCATGTACAATCAAGCCGTTCACATGTCGACTTTGTGCTCTAAATCACTAGTCATTGGTAGCTCTTTACTTATAGTAGATATTTCTATTATAGTTCTCTCTCTTTCTGTTTACATACTGCATTCCTTCAGTATCTATATCTTACTTTACTGCATGATTATATTTTCTAACCTGCTATGAACTGTTGAGATGTATTGTGCTCACTCCCGTCCTGACTGGATCTGTTGAAAATTTTATAGAGGATGATGAGGAACCCTGCACCCCTTACCTTGGAGCTTGCCTAGATGACACTCGCGACCTGGACCCCTGGGGAGGTTCAGGCAGCTGCTGAGGACGATACCCTGCTTAGTATAGATAGCTTAGACTGTTTTCCATTTTATGTTTAGTTGTTGTTATTGATTCAGAGTTGTATATTTTTAGAGATGATTAGACTTGTATTTCTTTTCTGTTGTACCTCAGTTGAGGATTCTCTTATCTATTTTATCGTGCCATATTCTATCTCTAGATTGTGATTGAGTTGTACCTCTGTGTTGGCCTCCTTATGGAGAGTATTCGTTTTATATTAGTTATAGTTCATGACCTAGAACAGCGTTCTACCGTCGACACTGCGGCGTAGGCTGGGCGCTGTTACGTTCTCGTACCCTCACAGTGGGTGCAGGTCGTAACAACAATCATGAGTTCAATTCGAATTGGCTCGACTCCAAAATTGGAGAAAAATGCACAATAATGCTCAAGAACTCACCCCACCAAACGCAATCCAAGGAAACAAGAAATCAAACCAAAATCTGATCAATCAACCATCGAATAATTTGAATCAACACAGATTCTACTAAAATTGCCCATGAAGAGATTTGTTTCAGTCGAGAAAAACTCACCGATTGGGCCGACTGTCGATCTCGCCGTCACTTCAATTCATCACCATCGTCGTCGTCTTCACTGCGAAGTTTAGCCCGAAGATCCGATCGCCATGGACGAATCCCTGGAGCTCGAAAAAAAGAAAAGATTCGGTGTAGAGTGCGACAGGGCTTCGCTGCAGTAGAGTCTGGATGAAGAAGAAGAAGATTGGGTTCAATTTATAGGCGGGGACGACGGGCAGGTGGTTGGGCGGTCACTTGACCGACGGTTGGGCGGGCAGCGATGGTTAAAATTCGACGGCCAGGATACGATGGGTGGTTGGGGATTAATGACGGAGATGCACGAGGTGGTTAGGCAGTTGGAGAAGCTTCTGGAGGAAGTCGGAATCTTCTTGGCGCCGTCGTCGTCGTCGTCGTCGTCGTTGTCATCTTTCAGCAGCAGCAGAGTGGGGAATGAAATGAATGAACAAAGGAATGGATTTAAATGTATAACGGTTGGGTTTAATGGGTTATCGGGGTATCGGGTTGGCAGTTTATACCCGCGCTCAACTGAGCTAATAGGCCGGGCTGGTCATTGCAAATGGGTCGGGCTTGGCCCATACGAATTTGGCTGAGAAAGGACTGAATTAGGAAAAATGGAAAAATAGTTTAGAAAACTATAGTTAGAAATAATTAATGATAATTTAGTTCAAGATAATTAAAAATAATTTAAAATCTTAAATTGATTCAAATAAGGATGTAAAATTATAAAATATACCCAAATTTTATTATTAGAAAAAAAGTGGAGTTACACTGTGCACGAGCACGGCTCGTCTCGAGCTCTATGTCGAGCCCAATTCGACTCGACACGCACGCATGAGGATTGCATTCACTGTTTACTGATACTTAATATTAATTTTTATCTGTTTTGGACACATTGTGTCCTATTTTTGGACACGATGGGCTTCTTGGGACACGTGGAGTATATCCCCATGACTGTATAATATGTATTCCTATTTGATTCAAGTTTATTTCTTAAATTGGTTTCGAATTTAATATATCCATATGAATAAGTTCATTCTCAGTTTTTGACAGTTTTGAGTTTGGGATTTCAAATTCCCATTTTTTGAGATTTGTTTATGAACTAATTTTTGATTTGAACATGAGACAGTGAATGGGTTTTGCTTTTGTTAAGATATATATAATTGAGTTATAAAACCTAAGGTTGAATGAACTGAACTGTTGGGTTTTCATATTGATTTGGGGTTGATTCGAATGTTGGAAATTTAGTTTCGAAAGGGTTTGACTGATACGTATTTGGTTCAAAAAGATTTGATATTTGAACTCCTTTCATTCTCAGATTTTGATGTATTGGTTTGGATTTTAGTGTTTTAATTCGAATTTCATTTTTTCTTTTTTATATTTTACTGTTATTCCATATTTCACAGTTTGGGATATTTGAAATAGTATGTGATTGGTTTCAGAGATTCGAATGCATTTGAATGTTGGGATTAAATTCATATTCCTGAGAATAATTGGTTTTGTACTTGGGTTTAAAAGGTTTTGATTTGAGTAATGTAATGAATGAAATGCAGGCATGAATGTATATATACATGAATGCATATATGTTATCTATTGAATGAATGTATGCATTGTAAATCACTGTTTCAGTCTTTTTTTCCCTTTCACTGTTCTTCCTTTTCCCTCATTTCTGTCCCTGTCTTCCCTATTTACCTCTATCTATATATGTTATATTTTAAGTATGTTATCATATCTCGATTTTTGTATATAATGTATATATGATGAATGTGGGGGATTGGTTGATAAACTGAGATTCACAGCTCAGTCCTTCTCTTTCCAGTTCCCCCTCCTTCTCATCCTTTCACATTTTTTGTCCCTCTTTCTAAATCAATATTTGTATGTACTATATGAGAATGATATGTTGTATGCTTGGATACATATATGTTGATATATATTGATACTTATATCCATGTATGTATGCATGAGTATATGTCTATGTAATGTAAGAATATGTAATGTAAAACATATATGTATTGTATCTATATATAGGCCTAGTGTATAGAGTGACCCTATAGGTTGTTGTTTGACTAGAGTTGACCAAAAGTCAACATTGACTCAATATGTGACCAATTGACCTAGCTTGACTAGAGTTTGACTTAGTTGACTAAAATTGACCTAGTTGACCAAATCCTATATGTTGACTAATTTGACCAGAGTTGACTTTGACCTAGAATCATGTAGAATACATTGTAACTTCAATCATATTATATTGAACACATTATAACCTATATTGCTCTAATTAGGACATTGTGACTCCGGTTCAGACATATAATATTCATCAGTCTTTCAGGGTATCGGCGAGTACATTCTCTGATAGTTCTTTCATTTACTTGTCAATTACATATTTCAGTTCTAGTTAGTTCTATTTGATTCTCTGTCAACACGGATTGATATTACTGGATCCATTGCATGCGACACTCACCTTTTTCATGTCTGGCCTCTATTACTGGAATCATCTACTAGCATCATCATGTTCTGGCTGGACTTGTACTTACTTTTGTGTCGGGTTATGGATTCACTTGTACTTGTTAGACGGAGAAATATTGGAGTAGACATGTGAACATTTTGTATACTGGAAACACCTCCCTTGAAATTATACTGGAAAGATAGCCATCCCGCACTTGGCCAGGTGTGCGATGTACCGTATTACCCACAGCCGTTTACATGTCGATCTCAGTATTTTAAAATACACTGTTAGAGTATAGTTTGGACTCACCCTGGATTCATTGATCACTTACTGGACTCGTCTTGTACTGGATTCATCTGGTATTGGATTCATGTTGTATTAGACTCACATTGGGATTACACTCGAATTACATTGTACTGTCTGGACTTATATCATGTTACTCTAGTTCAGCTAGATCTTATTTTACAGTCTTCCTTGCCATGCTTCTTCTCTTGTTTTGTTACCTTACTTCTCTTATACTTTAACTGTTCTCTACATCATTACCTGTATAAAAGCTGCCATGTTCATCAATATAACTGTCTATAACTATTTTATAGTTCTTTTCCATTTACTTGGGATTTCTAGATGAGTTGTGCTCGTTCCAATCCTGACTGGATACGTTAAAAATATTACAGATATTTGCCCTGAGGACACTTGTCCTATTTACTATAGAGCAGGAGATAGCTTCGCTACCTTTGGCTTCGACACCCATGAGTGATCGGGAGACTAGCTAGTAGACTTGCTTTAGATTCATGTTTAGAACTTGAATTGTAATAACTTGAGATATTGAGTTTGTATTTGAGTTTGTTTAAGATATTATTATTTAGTAGTTTATATTTGTTGTTGTCGTTTAGTCTTTAGTTATAAACTTCTGTGTTATCTTATCGTGCTTAGACTGTGATTGAGATTTCATTATATCTATACTTGTCCTCCATTCGGAGTTGAGATTTTGACAAGTATATTATATAATTGCGTGAGTTGTTGATTAGATAGTGACTTAGAACAACGTTCTACCGCCGACACTGCGGCATAAGCTGGACGTACCCACTTCTCTATTTATAGTTTTTCCAAAGACAGAACTCTGACAGAATTCGGGGAGAATTCGGACAGAACTCTTTGTAACAAACCGCAACTGAAGGGTGACCAAGTTCAAAATCAAACGTTCACTAACGTTCATCTTGGCCGAACTCTGGCCGAACTCTAGCTGAACTCTGGCCGAGTTCTGCTAGGGTTCTGCCAGTTTATTTTTGAAAAAATTTAATTTGGCTTTTTGAAAAGTACTTCAGAAGCTTTTTGTAAAAAAGATATTTTTTAAAAATATAGGTCATTTTTAAAAGGATAGGGTGATTTTGAAAAACGATTCCGGACAGCCTATTTGCCAGTACGACTTGGTGTACAATGTATTCATAGACTCAATAAAATAAAAAATTATATTGCTTTGACGGAAATACATTTGGAGTGGCAAACAACTTCAGTCTTGAACATCGTAGATATCCATTGTTGAGCAGTGTCCAAAACGTCGTAGGTAAACATCTGAATTGACTTGCATTTATATCAAGACAGAGTTTGATCAATTATTAAAATCAGGTTTGACCATGACCAATGGGCCAACATAGGAAAGATAGAAACCCCCATTGGAGATGGCCTTATAGAAATTCTCCATCTCTTATGATAATTATTATTGGGCCCTACACCATTAAATTGGTCCTTTTATTTTGTGACACCTAAGATAGAAATCAATAACCATTGGAGAGTAATTTTTTTGAGAAAATTTGAGTGGCACCCTACTTTATTTATCCAAATTTAAGATGCATCCTAGTGCTTTACACTAATGTAATTCAACCCCCACTTTTGATCCATTTTTTGGACAAAAATATCCCAATCTTTTTTCCAAGCAGGAAACCACCCACCTGCCCCTACCGTGCTCGGCCCCCCTCCCCCGCCTTGCTCAGCCCTCTGTCATCACCACCACCACCATCACCACCATCATCCCACTACCTTCACCATCATCACCACCACCACCACCACCAACAACCCCTCCGCTCAGCGTCCTGCCGACGCCCCCCTCCGCCCACGACGCCGTCCTCCCCTGCTGCCCCACGGCGTCACCTCCCATATAGCAGCAGCCAGCGGTGGCGAGGTCGCCGAGGGGGGAGGGGCACGGCAGTAGCAGAGCAGCGGCGGCAGCAGCTGGCAGCGATGGCGTGGAGGGGCAGCACTGCGGCGACACGCGTGGCGAGGTGGGGGGGCAACAACTGCAGCGGCAGCAGCGATCTCCGGTGGGAGACAGCTGGAGGGGGGTGCGACGGCGTGGGGGGGTAGCGCTACGGCGGCACGCGTGGCGAGGTGGGGGGGCAGCAACTACAGCGGCAGCAGCGATCTCCGGTGGGAGACGGCCGGAGGGGGCGGCGATCTCCGGCGGGGGACAGCCGGAGGGGGGGCGACGATCTAGATGCGGATGACACGGGGAAGAAGACAATATACATGGGGTATTTTTGTCCAAAAATTTGGGTCAACCCAGTTGACCGTCCATATTGGACAAAATCCATCAAAAGTTGGGGGGGGGTAAATTACATTAGTGTAAAGCACTAGGGTGTACCTTAAATTTGGATAAATAAAATGGGGGTGCCACTGAATTTTTTTCTTTTTTTGTATGTGCAATTTCTATGTAGAAACTCTTCCAACTAGGATATATATCTTCTTAAAGTACAAAGAAACTAAGTTTAGAAATCACCATTGGAGAAGGCCTAAGAGCATCATTACTAAGGCCCATCCAATTTTTTAGATTCTAGATTTAGAATGTAGGAGCTCATTTTGTAGAATAATAAGTCTCGTCCTTAGTCCCAATTTCTACAATTTTGGTCCCAACCTATCCATAGGTGCTAAGGGTTGGGCCACCCAATTTCTAGATTCTAGATTGTAGAAACTAGTTTTCTAGAATAGTAAGTTCCAATTTGGAGCCCAACTTTCTAGATTCTAAACTTTATATTATTATTTTCCTACATTAGTTTTTGACCACACAATTTTTGGGACCGGAGCACACTTTATTATTTCCTACTATTCTCATACAAACCCAACTCATTCTACATTTACATTTCCTACTATTCTCATACAAACCCAACCCATTCTACATTTACCTTTTTTTTATGCAAATGTTAAAGGCCACCCCCTTTTACTAAAGGCAACCCATCTACTAAGGGCAACCATGCCCTTGTATTTTTTTACTAAGAGCAACATAAAGTTCACAAGTTTACTAAGGGCCACCAAGAGGACTTTGGAGGAGGAGCTCGGCGGACGGGGAGGCACGCGGTGGAGGGGTTGGTGTCGCTGGAGACCCGGGTCGCATGGCTCGCGGACGTCGTAGAGGAGAGCTCGAGGAGGCGGAAGAAGGCCGAGCCACTCCACCACACGATCACTGCGTTCCTCCACTCCGAGAGCCCTCCGATCAACACCCTCGCTCTTTCGGACTTCTCCAAGATCTCTATCTTCGAGAGGAAAGTGCGGGATCCGCTGGGCTCCGGCCAGCCGGCGCCGGCGGCATGGTTCCTGAAGCGGGACTGGCCGCTGAAGCACCGGACCAGGGTCCCGGCAGTAGTGGCGGCCATGTTCGGCTCGGACGAGGTTGGCGGGGACCCGGCGCGGTGGCTACAGGTCTGCATCGATCTTGATAACCTAAACCCCTCCGCCTCCCTCCCCCCGCCACATCCCTAGCTCTGCCTCCCACCCACCGTCGCAGCCCCCTAGCTCCCCTCCATCGTTCGCGGGAAAGGCGGACAGCAGGTCTTGCCTGCAGTCCTGTCTTCACTTTGGACTGCAGGCAAATTCTGCAGTCACTTGTAGGTAAAAAAAAGAGAAAATATTGTCAGGACTGCAGACAAACCCTGCAGTCCTCGATTGACAAGAGCGGGGTGGCCCTTAGTGTTTTCAAAATGGCAAGCTTGTATTTTTTTAAAGTTTTAAGTTGATGGCCCTTAGTAAAAAAGGGGTGACCTTTAACATTTGCCTTTTTTTTTAAATTTTGGGCTCCAAATTGCATTGGAGAGTCCCAACTACTAAAGAAGCTCTAACTAAGAGCATCTCCAACCATATTGTGACTTTGGAAAAAAGTTAATGCCACATAGGAATGACAAAATTTTATTCAAAAGTTCTTCTCCAATGCAATTGTCAAGTCAATTGTGAAGCTTATGTGGCAAAAATTAAAGAAGACATTGTGAAATTGATTGTCTTGTTCTAGACAATGCACTTGACAATGTATTCTCTTCTATGTCATCAATTATGAATAAAAATATTAGAAAAAAGAAAGAAGATGAGTAGTTGTCTTAAAAGTTGCCTTGGAAGTTGGAAAAAATATTTTTTATTGTCTTCTCAATACTTTTGCATTGGAGAGAGTTTTTCTATCTCATTGTCTTTTGAGATATAATTTTTCCACATAAACAAAACATTGTCTTGTGGCTCATGCCATATAGGAGCCACCTAAGACTCACAACACTTAACAAGACAATAGGGTTGGAGATGCTCTAATAACTACAGGTTGGGATGCAAGTACAGTCCTTCTTTTTTTTTCTAAGGGCACTACACTTTTTACTTGGGGGCAGCCCAAAAATGTTCAAAAAAATTACAAGTTTACCATCCATTTTTTTACTTGGGGCTAGCCCAATTTTTTCCAGCAAGTGGGACTGCCAACTTGCTTGCAGTCCTAGGACTGCCAACTTGCTGGCAGTCCTAACATATGTTAGAAATATGTTAGGACTTCCAGCAAGTTGGCAGTCCTAGAAGATGCTGCGGAGGGATTGGCGGTGAGGAGGCGCGCGTCCTTCCCACAGAGGCCGACGATGGTGGCGTCGTAGGAGTTGATGAGGGAGATGAGGGACTCGTTGACCTTGCCGACGAGGACCATCTCGACGACCTCCATGGTGTCAGCGTTGGTGACGTGGACGAGGACGGGGCGGAGGCCGACGCATGAGAGGAGGACGAGGTCGCTGACGATGGAGAGGCGGAGGGGTTCGGACTTCATGGCGGCGCCACCATACTTGACGACGATGGTCTTCCCGCGGAAGCGCTGGAGAAGGAGGAGGAGGAGGAGGAAGGAGGAATGAGGAGGAGGAGGAGGAAAAACCCTAATTTTGGGCTACCCCTAAGTAAAATGTGGGTGCCTCCTAGCAAATTCTCTACCTCCTTGGGCTGCCCCCAAGTAAGGGCTGGCCCCTAGCAATTTATGTGGTGCCCTTAGAAATGGTTTTTTTAGGGGCACCACCACTTCTACTAGGGACAACCCAAATTTTTTTTGAAAAAGTTACAAGTTTGCCATAGATTTTTTTACTAGGGGGCAGCCCAAAAATTACTATAAAAGCCAATATGATTTTATTTCATCTCTCTCTTTCTTCCTCTACTACTTCTCTTCCTCCACTATTTTTTTTCCTCCTCATATAAACCTATAATTAACCTAACCTAGGTAAAATTGTCCCCCAACCTAAAATTGTTGAAGATTTTTTGCTAGAATATCTAGTAACAGTGTCAATCACTTCTTCCATTTATTTGTAAGTCGTCGAATTTATTTTTGTGTAATATTTTAAGTTTTAACCTAAATTTTACATATAAAAGTTGAATTTTGTGTTTAATGTAGAAAGAAATAGAAAATGGAACAACCCGGACCATCAAATGCTGGATACTCTCCTCCCACAACGTCCAAGAACACTTTGACGCATCGAAAACCCTCGTGGTAACTACACTTTGAACTTTACTTCGGGTGAAAAATTAGACTTTGACACAGAGGACTGCCACAAATGTGACAGTCCCTCACATATATAGGACTGCCAGAGATGTGGCAGTCCTATATATGTGAGGGACTGCCACATTTGTGGCAGTCCTCTGTATGTGAGGGACTGCCATATCTGTGGCAGTCCTCTGTGTCCAAGTCATTTATCTTTGAAGCAGCCTGCCTTACCAACTTATCACCAATATTTTTAACATGATCCTCTAGCTAACTCTATAAATAATAATATGAGTATCATTTTCCATTCATTTAAGTGGAGAAATGAAGACATATCACATAAAGAGTAAATACAGAACCATATTTTAACAGTAAAAAAATATATAGGGATCAATCGTATCACGTCTTGTCCAGATATATATATATAACCCAAATATGAACATTGATCCAAATACTGATGTTACTTTCAAGTAGCAACTATATTACATTTATAACTAAATTTTAGAGAACTAAGGATTATATGTTGCAGACAGATACGCTTGAAGTGTCTCAACTTGTGACCAAGTACAGACTCCTCTATGACGCATTTATCTTTATACATTTTGGCTTTATGTAGTTATTTAGTTTTGACTTTTAACTTCTATTGTAGGAGTTGTGATCTTCCGAGGTTGCGGTACATGCTCCAATTGCAATCGATGTAGGGCATTTATTTTGGACCGATCTTTCGTTTCAATCAAGCGACGATGCGGTACAATGGTGTCGAGAAGTTGGACGGGAAAACAACTTGGTTTTAGTGATATCCAGATCGGCCCGAAATTGCCCAGGACGACACAGTGTGATGGTTGGCTGTGAAAGAGGTGGTGTGTTCAGATCGCACAAGAAAGACACAGTTATCCAAAATAAAGTTCCAAGAAAGAAAGCTGGAATGAGAAAATGTGGTTGTCCATTCACGATCCAGATCAGAAAAAGAAGAAGAAGGGAAGTGGTCAGTACAAGTGAAGAATGGAACCCACAATCATGAGATTGCCGAGACACTATTGGGTCATCCGTATGTCGGACGGTTGAACCCTACGGAGAAGAAGATAGCCGAAGCCTTGCCCACTTCCGGTGTTGCACCGAGACAAATATATTCAGTCATACGGCATGAAGATGAGAAGAACATGTCTACGATGAGGTCAATATACAACGCCCTATCTTCTTCGAATGCTGTCCGGACCAAATCAAGAATGGCGATGCAAGAAGTGCTGAAGTTGCTTGCCGATAATCATTACGTTGAGTTCCATAGAAGACATCCCCAGAGTAATGAAGTAATTTCAATCTTTTGGGCTCATCCAGATTGCACAAGTCTGGCCAGGTCTTTTGCCGACGTGTTAGTCCTTGATTGCACGTACAAGACCAACAAGTTCAAGATGCCTCTCCTTCATATTGTCGGATTCACCTCTACTCGGAAAATATTCCCGGTGGCATTTTGCTTCATGAAGAGTGAAAAACTTGAAGACTACACATGGGCATTGGAAAAACTGAAAACACTTTACACCGGTCATACAAAGCCGTCAGTTCTTGTGACCGACGGAGAGTATGCCCTAATTAATGCTATTCGCATTGTTTTTCCTCAAGCGGATACATTGCTATGCACTTGGCATGTCAATCGTAATATTGAAGGCCAATGTAAGTTGAAGTTTCAGAAGGAGGAAGGTAAAATTGACATGCAAAATTTTCAAGAATTCTCCAATGACTGGAATTATGTGTGGCGAGCCTCTACGATTGACAGTTACGACGCCGCATGGTACATGTTTAAGGAAAAGTGGGAGGCGAAGGAGCCGGCATGCATTTCATACATCAAAGATACATGGCTTGAACCGCACAAAGAACACTTCATCTTAGCATGGACGAATTTGGTGAAGCATTACGGCACGACAACTACCAACCGTGTCGAAGGAGCACACTCTGTAGTGAAGAGACAACTAAAATCATCTCTCAGTAAATTTGTCTCTGTTTGGCAAGCTATACATCTATTGGTAGACCGGACGGTGAATGAAATTAAGGCATCATTTGAGATGAGCTTAAATATAGTCAAGCATGAACATAGAAAGAATGTACTATTAGATGCTTTAGTTCGCGTGGTATCACACACGACGTTGACATTAATATGTGATGAGATTGAAAGGTCAAAGGATGTCAGGTTTGATCCCCAAGTTTGCGGGTGTGTACATCGACATACACTGGACCTCCCTTGTGCACATCAGATTAATGAATATCGCCGTGAATCCATTCCTATTCCAATAGAAGCAGTAGATCAACGTTGGAGGCAGTTGTCTATGATGCCTGTGGTAAAGACGGACGATGATTTCTTCTCTTTGCCACAAGTGAAACTTCTCCACGCAAGGTGGCTAGCCTCAGTAGCAGCGGAGCGGCAGTCCATTGAGCTTAAAATCCAAGAAATTGCATCTCCGGTCACTACTACAATACATGAGCCGACCGTTGTTTCCAATCCTAAAGGCAGGCCTCAAACAAGATTGACTAGTTCACAGAAGAGAAGGCTGGAGTCAACTAGGAGAGATCCATCGTACTTTGAGCATGTTGAACGAAGCTTACAACAAGCTCCGCCCGCACGGAAGGGCAAGCTTGTCATTCGCCAAAAAATAGAGAAAATGGACCTCCCAAGAGAAGATACCGTTGCAAGCCAAACACTAAGTTTGTATATTGATAAATTCCAACCTGAGCTTCGCCGATACATTTGGTCTATTGTCGATGTCCCCGGTGATGGCCATTGTGGATTCCATGTGCTTGCAAGACATCTTGGTTATGATGTCAAAGACGGATGGAGACGGGTGAGGCAGGAGCTGTACGAGGAGTTAGAGACTCGTCTTCCATTCTACTCCCGCCTCCTAAGCAAAGAAACGGTTGCAAGTTTGTTGTTAAGTATCCCTTGCACCGACAGTGTTACCGGGACATACCACTACATGTCAGTCCCGTCTGCCGGCTATTTATTTGCCAATAGGTATATGATACCTCTCGTAATTTTCTCGATGGGTATTAGAGAAACATTCTTTCCGATGTGCGCACCTCCGTCGGACCACGGACATTCTAACCTATGTACTATAGGTCACATCGGTGATCACTTCGTCATACTAAAGATGATCGGTCATTCTCCGATTCCTCCACCTTCAACAGTTTGGTACAAAAGAGCACTGGTCGAAGCCAGAGCTTGGACCACACCTTTCGCTCATCAAATTGACCATTGTAAGAAGTTGTTGAATTTTGAGGAGCCAAGAGACTTACCTGCTGACCACTGTGACGTCGAAATCGACTGAGTATTAATGTGTTATATGGAGGACCACTTTTGTATACATTTTAGCATTTTTGTTATAGAGGACCACTTTTATATACATTAAACTATGAAATATGAAGTCCAATATATGTTTCTTACTTTTATCCATGTGTTATATGTCTTTTATCTGGGTGTTATACATGTGTGTTTTGTGTGTTTTGGGTGTTATACATGTGTGTTACTTTTATCCAGGTGTTGTCTTTTCTAGGACTGCCACACCCAGGACAGTCCTTCACATGTGCTGGACTGCCCTGTGTGTGGCAGTCCTTGCTAAAATGTTATGTGATCTGATCACAGAACAATTCATCTAAGACTGCCACACACACTGCAGTCTTTCACATGTATTGGACTGCCCTGTGTGTGGCAGTCCTTGCTAAAATGTTCTATGATTTGATCACAAAACAATTTATCTAGGACTGCCACACACAAGGCAGTCCAACACATGTGAAGGACTGTCCTGTGTGTGGCAGTCCTAGATGAATTATTCTGTGAATTAGGACTGCCACCCCCTGGCAGTCCTACATTGAATTAGGACTGCCAGGGTGCTGGCAGTCCTAATTGAAACTTGTTGTTATATAAATGGCCATTCTCCTATTTTTTAGCACGGAGAATGGCCATTCTCCGTGTAATTTAGCACGGAGAATAGTCATTACAGTGTTAAAATGCAGGAGAATGACCATTCTCCGTGTTAGTAACACGGAGAATGACCATTCTCCGTGCTAAATTACACGGAGAATGGCCATTCTCCGTGTAAATTAAGACGAAGAATGGTCATTCTCCTGTATTTTAACACTGGAATGACCATTCTTCGTGTAAATTAAGACGGAGAATGTCCATTCTCCGTGTTAAAAACACGGAGAATGCCATTCTCCGTGTTAATTTACACGAAGAATGGTCATTCTCCTGCATTTTATGGTCAGTTGAAACTTTGGAGGGCCATAATTTTTGACTGGGAGGTCGAAACGAGGTCCCGTTTGTCCCAAAACGAGCGTATCTTCGAGGAGGCTAAAAGTAACAATTTTATTGTTAGATGGCCTTCTGGAATTTTAGAATCACAAAAAAATGATGTTTGGACCTCCGTTTTAGCAGTTTTGTCGAAATTTTAGAATCGCAAACAAATATTAATTCAATGACTCACAAATAGGACTGCCACCCCCCTGGCAGTCCTACGCTTATGAAGGACTGCCAGAGTGCTGGCAGTCCTAATTAAAACTTGCCGTAACAGCAAGTTTCAATTAGGACTGCCAGCACCCTGGCAGTCCTCCTTTTGTATAGGACTGTCAGGGGGTGGCAGTCCTAATTGAAACTCTCTGTGCCAGGGGGTGGCATATTCAACAGAAGTATTTCAACACAAGTATCCAACACATAACCAACACAAGTATTTCAACACAAGTATCCAACAACATGTTCGACACCCAAAAATATCAACATCCAAAAATATTTCAACACAAGTATCCAACAACATGTTCGACACCCAAAAATATCAATATCCAAAATACCCAACTTCAGACAATCAGACAATCATACTACATATTATGACAGACCTTCGAACGAGACTCCGTATTACGCATGAATGGGAACTCAACCTCGTCGTCGATGCGCTCAAGCTCGTTGGCGACCAAGGCACTAGTGTGGACCAAGACACTAGTGTCACTTTGGCAAGTGCTCCGAAGTGTCTTGGCCAGTTCCTTCGCCCTTCTAGACTGTAAATGAAAGTATAATTGAATTTAGTCTACAAACATGAACATCTCAAACTAATTACTAATGCAGAACTCACCATCTTCACCAATGAAGCATACAAGATGTTTTTCGAAGAAAGATTTCCAACAGCTACTACGGCCTCGGGACCCGGGTTTGTAGGGTTCAACAACTTAGGATGTCCGACCCGCCGAAAGTACGACATGTAGTTCTCGCTGCAGTCGGCCATCTGGGTGACCGGTTGACTCTCATCTTCCCCAAGCAGGTGCCTTTGCCACTCGGAGTAGAAGTCGGTCACCCAGTCGAAATACGCCGGTTTGTAGTTCAATGGTTGGGTCCCGCGGGAAGGTTCCAACAGCTGTAGTGTGCGCTTCGGCACACTTTGCACGAAGCCAAACTGCCGAAGTACACGATCAGACATGTACGGCTCCGTGATATCATAGCATGTGATCATGCCATGAAATAAAAAAACTTGTTGGATGGCACGACTCCCCTCGCGCAAATCCCGGTATGGATCCCAAAATATCTGTAGGAAAACAGTTAACAGCAAAAAAAACTTAATATGAAAAAATAAGTCCCAATTTATTACCTCTTCTGGTACCAAATTGTCAAGTACTTCACGAATGAAAGCCAGTATTTGCCAATCTTTGGTTTCCACCTGGGCCGGCCTCCATCGAGCCACTCTAGGAAGGTGTTCAAAATAGTTTGGGTTCAGGTCACCCCGCCTGAGCATCGGAAAGTGCTCGTATATCCATGCCTATTCAATTTATAAGTTAATAGTCACAAAATATAAACAACAAAATAAAGTATACGAGATTAAATTGTTGGAAGTTTTCTTACATGTAGCAGAGTCTGGCATCCGGCAATTGTCTTAGTCCCGACACGGGATGCGATGCCGAGCTCGCGGTAAAGATAGGCGAGAATACCGCTACCCCACGATATATCAATGAAGTCATCCACAGACAATAAATTGAGCATGTACCTTGCATGTATCGAGGTTCCGGACTTGTCCGAAATGCCCACCGTTCCTAGGACGAACAACATGTAAGCACGGGCCACCGTGTCGACCAACTCATCATCATCCTCATCCAATTCCATATTCGTGAAGTGCTCCACCAGAAATGACAGAGGAATTCCATATGATTTCTTGAAGCCGGGGAGAGTTGTACGTAACACTAGTTTCCTCAAGTCCAAGGTTACTTGAGACAAACTTGACGATCTTCGAGTACCATTTTGTGGATTTTTCATCTCTGTAATGTTCTTTGGTCATGACGCGACCGGTAACTGGTAGCTCCAGTATCTGGTAGACGTCGTCAAGTGTAATGGTCATCTCCCCGCATGGGAGATGAAACGTGATGGTCTCCGGGTGCCATCTCTCCACAAAGGCGGATATCAGGGCACTATCCATTGTCCTATAGGCATAATCTGCCAAATTATGCAAACCGCTCGGTACGATTTTAACCTGGACGGCCTCCGGTAAGCTTCTAAACGGCCAAGACACGATTTTCTTCCCGTGACTCACAGCCCTAAGGATACGATATGTCCTCTGTATATCAAACAACATATAAAAACATAAAAAAAATATGAAATACATATAGATATCATATACTAAACTGGTAGCTTACAAAAGTAATGTACATACCGGGTTCTTCCATATTGTATATGCAATATGGTTCTCAAAAGAAGCCAACATTGAGCAACCTGGCGGCCGGACATGCGGCTCAGAAGGACCGACCTCCTCAGATGGAGCAGAACCACCTTGACGTGGTGGTAGGAGTTGGCTAATTGGCACGTCGTCGTCATCACTGGAAGAAGGAGAAGGAGTACGAGCTCGTTGCTTCGACCGAGCTTGTGCAACCGGTGGGGGTCTCCGTGTCCCAGCCCGACCTTGGCGCTCCGGTTCAGAAATTGTAATCGGACGTTCAAGAGGACGTTCCGTGCGTTCCTTCCACTTTGACGCGGTGGGGCGTATTCTTTTTGGTGCGTCCGGAGGACTGTTACCCCTATAGAACAATGGATTGTGCGACCGTACAATTAATATACATTGCAAACTAAAATAGAACTGTTACAATAGGACTGCCAAGCATGTGGCAGTCCATATGTAAACAAGGACTGCCACAGGCCTGGCAGTCCTCTATTGAAAGAGGACTGCCTGGACTGTGGCAGTCCTTATTTACATGTGGACTGCCACATGCTTGGCAGTCCTACTGTACTCGGCCAACAGACAAACGACTCGCTAGTTTGTCGTTTTCTAGGGTTAGGGTTTGAAGAGAAATTGTGGGTTTGTCGTGTTCGAAAATGTCATTCATAAACCCTAAATACATTCTAAACCTAAATTATCAAAAGTTTTTAGACAATTAAAACTATTCTAGGGTTTCGAATAGAATGTAGAAAATTATAGAAGAAATTAGGGAAGAACGTACCTAGAATCCGATTTCTTCGACTTGCGTGTCATCTCGTCGAATGTGGGAGTGTTCTTGAAAGAAATTTGGTGGAGGAATTAGGATTATAGTGGTGGAGGAGAATTTTCTAGGGTTTTGGGAGAGGGAGAGAGAGATCTTTTTTTTTTTTTTTTTGGAGGGGAGAGAGAGGAAGTTATGAAATGGGAAGAAAATGTGAGTTTGGGGGGTTGGGCTGCCCCTAGTAAAATTTGGGCTGCCCCCTAGTAAAATCTCCACTTTCTGGGCTGCCCCATAAGTAAGGGCTGCCCCCTAGTAAAAGTGGTGGTGCCCCTTAAAAAAAGGCTAATTATAAGGGCACATATCTTTTTGATCGGGGCTAGCCAGGATTAGGGCTAGCCAGGTTGGGAGGAACTTTTACTAGGGCTATCAAAATATTTCACTCAGGGGGCTGTCCAAAGCCCACATCCCCCCAAACCCAAAAAATTACTCTCATTTCTAAATTTCATTCTCTCTCTTCACAAACCCTAGCTTTCTTCTTCTTCTATCCATCTTCTTCTTCTCCACCATTTCCATTCTCACATCTTCATCAAAATCCTAATTTTTTTTCTCATCATCATCATCTTCTTCTTCTCCACCATTTCCATCATCACAATCTCCATCAAAACCCTAGTTTTCTTCTCTTTCCCAATTTCGATGGCACCCAAAAATTTAAATAAACCCTAAAATGTATGGAAATAAAGGTTAAATACTTTTTTCTCACAAAGAATGCATGAAAATAAATCCTAAAATGCATATTTCACTCTATTATCAAGATTGAAATAAACCCTAACATGTTTTTTTTTCGTTCGGGAATGTCGACTTTAGGACTGCCAGAAATTGTGGCAGTCCTGAAAGGAACTTGCTGTACAGCAAGTATCTTTCAGGACTGCCTCAATTTCTGGCAGTCCTCAATATGTCTAGGACTGTCAGAAATTGTGGCAGTCCTGTTGTAGAGCATGTCCCTTTCAGGGATGCTACAATTTCTGGCATTCCTCATTACTTCTAGGACTGCCAGCAATTGTGACAGTCCTGTTGTACATCGAGTCTATTTCAAGACTGCCACAATTTCTGACAGTCCTCATTACTTCTAGGACTGCCAGCAATTGTGGCAGTCCTATTGTACATCGAGTCTATTTCAAGACTGTCACAATTTCTGGCAGTCCTCAATACTTCTAGGACTGTCAGAAATTGTGGCAGTCCTGATATGAACCCAATTATTCTACAACTAGGATTTCTTCCATAGTTTTCTTCTACAACTAGGATTTCATGCATAATTCTTCTATTGATAAAGAAAAATTGGTTAATAGACTAATAGATTAATAGATTTGATAGATTTGATAACCCAATTTCTTCTACAACTAGGGTTTCATCCATAATGCCCAAACAAGAAGAAGAAAAATAAAGTAGGATTTGGAGAAAGAGATCTGAGAAATTAGAAGAGATCTGAGAAATTAGAAGAGAGCAAAAAAATCAAAATAAACTAGGTTTGCAAAAATTGATGTTCTTATTCTTGTTTTTTTTTTCTTCTTGTTCTTCTTCTTCTTCTTGTGAGGAATGTAGAGTGATGAAGAAAACAAAAATTATAACACTTATCTTTTATACCTACCACTTGGATAGCCCTGAGTATTTTTTTCAGTAGCAAACTTGTAAATAATGGAAAACTAATACTTGGACAGCCCTGATCAAAATGTGGTGTGCCCTTATAATTTACCAAAAAAAACCTTAGAAATTGCCTTTTTTTGCCCTTTCTCGTAAAGCTTCAAAAAGCAAAGCAAACTTCCCAATTTGAACTCAAAAGAAGAGAGAGAGAGAGAGAGAGAGAGAGAGAGAGATCGGCCATGGCTTCCCAGAGAGAGACCTTCGTCTACGTCGCCAAGCTCGCCGAGCAGGCCGAGCGCTACGAAGGTCACTCACTCACTCACTGGCTAAATTTTAGGGTTAGGGTTTGGATCTGATTGTTCTCTTCTTTTTGGGGTACAGAAATGGTGGATTCGATGAAGAAGGTGGCGGGACTGGACGTGGAGTTGACGATGGAGGAGCGGAACCTCCTCTCCGTCGGCTACAAGAACGTCGTCGGCGCGCGGAGGGCCTCGTGGAGGATCCTCTCCTCGATCGAGCAGAAGGAGGCGGCCAAAGGGAACGAGGGACACGTCATCAAGATCAGGGAGTACCGGCAGAAGGTCGAGGCCGAGCTCTCCAGCATCTGCACCGACATCATGGCCGTCATCGACGAGCACCTGATCCCCTCCGCCACCGCCGGAGAGTCCTCGGTGTTCTACTACAAGATGTGAGCTTTTCTTTTTCTTTTTCTTTTTTGTGTGTGTGAAATTTGACTTTCTTCTCGCTTTTTGATACTAATTTGTACTTACATTCCACTTTTTGTGTTTTTTTTAAGACTTACATTCCACTTTTTTCACTTTTGGCACGAAAAACATTCATTTTGTCACGAAAAATATTTTCGTTAACAAAAAGTAGGATGCTAAGTACAAATTCATATTAATAAGTGGGATGAAAGTATTTTTTTTTCTTCACCCGGTCTAGTTTTAGGGTTTTTTTAGGGTTTGAGATCAGATTTTGGTGTGGTTTCAGGAAGGGAGACTATTACCGGTACATGGCGGAGTTCAAGACCGGCAACGAGAGGAAGGAGGTCGCAGATCAGTCCCTCAAGGCGTATCAGGTCTGGATTCAGTTGAAAGTTTTGATCTTGTTTAGTTCTAGCTTGATATATATATTTGTAATTGTTCATAATGATTAGTAGAAATATATAAATGAGTTGGCTTTTTTAATTCTATTTTTTGGACTAACATTTTGCTAATAATATCCCTGAGGGGATATAGGTAGAGTGACATTTTTACTCAAGTTACTGTTTTGTTGGGAATGATGCAATTAGGATGCTTGGTTGCAACTTTTGTTGCTCTAATTAGAAAGTTGTTGTCGGTTGGCACCTTGTGACTCGGAATACATTGAGAAGGAAATGGTGTTGCAACAAAAGCTACAATGTTTGGGGGAGGTCTTGCAAGTTTTATTTCAACAGTTGACACTACAAAATACTGAAACATGTGTTGCGGCAACACTACTTTTTAGGTGGTAGAAGTTCTTTTCATACAATGCTAAGCACGATTAGATCGCTATGTTGAAATTCCAACTTATTTTCTCTTTGACGCTATATCAGCATGTTGACAATTAGCTATCTGCTGTGTCATGCTTATATAACCTTTAGCAGAGTTTAATATGCGCTAATATGTTTGCAGAAAAGCTTATGGCAGTCTGTAATGTTAAGAGGAGACATTTTTTTATCATACAACAAAGGAATAAGGATTTATGTAGCTGACCCACAAAACATAAATGCTCTAAATGCTCTGCTTTTTGTTCTATGTTTGATTATTCCTATTATGTTTGATTGTTCCTATGACATTCTCATGTTTATGACTGTTCTCAAACTATTTGCAGACGGCTTCCAGTACTGCGGAGGCAGATCTATCTCCTACCCACCCGATACGATTGGGTTTGGCGTTGAATTTCTCAGTGTTCTATTATGAGATCATGAACTCGCCTGAAAGGTTTGCATGATGTTATGCAGGAATCCATTTGCAGTTTTCATGTCAATGTTATTATATTCTCATATGCATTTCTACTCTATTTCAGGGCCTGTCACCTTGCCAAACAGGCTTTTGATGAAGCCATCTCAGAGTTAGATTCCCTGAGTGAAGAATCTTACAAGGACAGCACTTTGATCATGCAACTCTTGAGGGACAACCTTACCTTGTGGACATCTGACATTCCTGACGATGGAGGTAATGGCATATAGGGAGGTTCAAGCGGGATTAGTTTTTTCTCTTTTCAAAGGCTAGTGTTCATACTTGACTTTTCAATTTTGCGTATGCAAATATTTCAAGCAGAGCTTAGGTAAGTTAATAGATTATATGGTTGAATTCTAAAGATTGCAGACCATTTAGGTTTGTGATGTATCCAACCACCTGCTTGCTATAACTGTATTCTTCACTCAGTTACTGAAAATATGGATTAAAATTTGCCTTCCTTGCCACAGAAAACTTTGTAAGTTTATTTATCGTCTTGCCTTTTCGTGTTAGATATCCTCTTGCTCTGTGACATGTGTCACGCCCCCAAATTTTTAATAGAAATGAGGAGGTGACAACGGTCACGCCCCTTAGGCCGTTAGCCCTAATCGAGCAAATTTTCAATTATCCTAAATTAACTTGATATTTCCACCAATAAATTATAATAATTATCCCTCAACTTAAATAAATTATTATTAAAAGTATACGTCCACAAATCAAATGATAATCCAAATAAAAGTATCTATCCACTTTACAAATTAAAAAAGTCTTCCTTCTAAATTTCTCCAATGAACCTAACAGTTGAAATATAAATTACTAACTAATAGACCTTGTGAAAAAAAAATCCAAACCAATCATCTTTTGGAATTGTGCTTCCTCCAAATCCTACATTACTCTGAAGAGTAGTTTTTATCAACAAGGGTGAGCTAAAAGCCCAATAAGTAATACACGTTATAAATTCACTAAATCTTAACGAATACATATGTATTCATTCTTTCTGGAAGTTGAGTATATGAAGATGTTTTGAGTTTGATGAGCCAAACCAACGGAATAAATGAAGTATGAATGCATTTTTATCATATAGTTCTCTTTCTTTTTTATATCATTTTTCTTTTTCCATCATTTATGGCGAATCGGCACTTAGCATCCGCTCTTTCCTTTTATAGTCATGCAAAATTATTTAATTTTTTTAAATCTTTCATTGATCTATTTTTTCTATGTTAGACCCATGAGCAAGCTAAATACTATTCTGGTATTTATTTTTATTGTATCCCATCATACTGTATCTTAGTTTTTAAAATTGTTGTGCTGTTGCTTAGAACTATTTTTTTTATTGTGTCGCCATATCCATACAACATATCATATGCATAATTTGACATTTTATCATGACGTAGCAATGATGTGTTGGTTTTCCAATGTTGTAGATTTCGCTAGGCGGAATCGGCGCGCCAAGGGTCCGACTAGCGCCTAGGGCGCCTAGGCGGCGCCTAGGCGCCGATTTCTTTTTTTTTGTTTGCACATATATGATTACATATATAAGTATTATATGTGTCAAATATTAACACAAAAGTCTTTGAGAACCTATGGCTAGCACAGATGAGTTGAAGTCTTGGTTACACGTAAGGTCAGGGGTTCGAATCTTCAAAAGTTTAGTGGTTTTTTTTTATTTTTTTTATATAACATAAAAAGGGAGGAGAGGAGAGAGAGTGCATTCAGCACAGCCTCCTCTCCTCTCCTCCCCTTTCCTCCTCCCCCTCCCCTCCCCTCCCCTCTTTCCTCCGGCCCTCCCCTCCCCTCCCCTCCGGCCTTCCCCTCCCCTCCCCTCCCCTCTCCTCTCCCCCCTCCCCTCCGGCTTTCCCCTCCCCTTCCCTCTCCTCCGACCCTCACCTCCCCTCAGCAGCACCACCACCACCACCACCACCACCAGCAGCAGGAGGAGCAGCAGCAACACCAGCATCATCCACCACCAGCATCGGCGGCGGCAGCGGCGGCGGAGCCAGGTAAGTAATTTTTTTTTTTTTTTGCTTTTCAAAATTCAAATATATTTTTTTTTCGAATTTTTTTGAAAATCTGTCCCAAAAAGGGCCGAATAGCCCGCCTAGAGGCCGCCTAGGCTCCGCCTAGGCCCGCCTAACCCGAAACCCGCCTAGGCCCGCCTAACCCGAAACCCGCCTAGGACTGCCGCCTAGGGGGTTTTCGGTGCGGCCGGCGGCCGCCTAGCGCCTAGGCGGCCGCCTAGACCGACTTTTAGAACACTGTGGTTTTCATTTTGATTTCTCTAGACTTAGCTTAATGTATAATTTGTCAACTTTGCAGAAGTGTCTCTCATGCTTGTTAGTTAGTAATTGACATTCATGTTATTTAGTTCAGATTTTAAAAAAGGAGTTGATGTCGCTTAATAGTGAATTGCAGCTACATGTATTTGAAGTCGAAGATGTACTTGTTGAGAGGCCATTGCAATATGCACAAAAAGTGGAAGAGAGATCCATTATTTGAAGATATTTTTCTATATAGAATATACCCGAGTCGAAAACCATCGTACCGTGGGCTGCGTGTCGGGCTGGGCCATGGGCCGCCTATGTTTTCGTCGGAATCGGCAAATTAGGCGGGTTGCCTAAAATTGGCTAAAATCGGCCGTCTAGGCGGGTAGGTAGCCGACTAGAAGTAGACATCGACTTTTTTGGTCGGTCGCCAAGGCGTTTTAAAATTTTTTTCCCCTCTTTTGGGTTGTTAAATTTGACCTGAAACCGGACCTTAAATCCGACTCAATTAATTATATACTCCTTCTAAATCGAGCTCGAAGAGGAGGATCTGCAGCAGCCCTAAAAAAATCTACTTACCTAAGTAACAGCCGGCAACACCCAGGTCTCTCTCGCCGACTTCCGCTACAACCGGCTACCCGCGAGTCCCTCCAACCGATGCCTATTGAGCAACGTAAGTTTTTTTTCCCGTTCTTTGAATATGCAGATTTTTTTCTTTTCTTTTTCATCATAGCCATAGGAAGAAGTAAGAAGTAGAAATGAACTAATGAAACTGGAGGACAATTTTTTTTCCTTTCCTTTTCTGACAATAGTAAATAATGTGATTTTTTTTGAAGTAAACATAATTTATTATAAATACAAATAAACAAAATTTATTATAAACTTATATTGACAATGACATTTATTTTGAAGTTATATACCGGCATTGGTATAATTATAAAATAATAGAACAATTGACAAAATTTGATCTAAAAAGAAATTTGATATAAAACAAATTTAATATAGGATGTTTTTTGTTTTTGTTCCCATTTGTGACGCAAAATTTGGTATAAAATAGAATTTGGTATCAATGAATAATGTGAAATTTTTATTCTAATTGAAATATTTTTGTTATGTGAAACACTAGAAAGTGTATGGATCTAATACGACATTCTCCGACAACGTCAATACTTCAAGTTCATCAGTACATGGACATACGTCTATTGATATTGGATGCGAGTATGGTGCACTGGTTGACCCTACAAATTTTGACAAAATAAATTGCAAATTATGTGGCAAAAATTGTGTTGGAAAGATTTATAGGCTCTAGCAGCACACAACACATATTAAAGGGAATATGGCCTCATGTAATATAAATGTAAGACGACTATTGAGTATTGAAGCTAACAAAGTCAAGAAGATGGAGAAGAGAAAACAAGAGGACATCAATAGGGAAGAGGTACAAGTTGATGAACTAGAAGATGAAGAAATTGAAATTGGAGGATCAAAGAAAAAAAAATACATTTTTCTTGGAGCTATGAACAAATGGGTTTCATCCATCAATCTCGTGATTGGGGCAAATTCGACCAAGAGGATAAGGCAACAAAAATATGAATGAGACATTGCTCAAGTAAAGGACAGAAGTTGTGCATAAGTATTTGGCTAAGTGGGTGTACGAGACATGCTTACCTTTCCATGCTATTACCCTTATAGCTTCAACTGCTTTATTAAAGTGGTTGGTCAATTCGGCCATGTTACTGACAGCCAATCCAATATATGTTGAGGGAACTACTTTTGAAGAAAGAGATGGAGAAAACTAGAGAGTCAGTCAAGAAGCACGAAAAAGAATAGGCTAAAAGTGGTTGTTCAATTATGACCGACGCTTGGACCTATCGCAAGAGGAGAAGTATTGTGAATTTGTACATCAATTGTGTTAAAGGCACAAGTTCATTCTCCATATAAAGCTTCAACAAATGCACATATCGAAGAATATATATTTCACTATGTTGACAATGCATTTAAGAAATTGGGCCGAAGAATGTAGTTCAAGTTGTGACGGATAATGCGTCGAATAACATGGCAGCAACAAAGTTGTTGGAAGAGGTCTACTATTTTTTGGAGCTTGTGTAGCACTCACATAATAGACTTTATGCTTGAAGGGATTGTTGAAGTACCAAAGTTTAAAGATATAATCGAGAAAGCAAAGACGTTCACGGTGTTCATTTATTCTTATCATAGGACATTGGCCATGAAAAAAATACACAAAAAGGGAGTGACATATTGAGCTCGGTGTGACTATATTTGCAAAATCATTCTCGACTTTGCAAAGTTTGTATGAGAAGAGACATCAATTTCATGCAATGGTGGGTTCTTCTAAATGTGAATCAAACAAATTGTGTCATGGTACCTCGAAAGGGAAGAAGGCCTAGTGTCACGCACAAAAGTTTGCGTCCCACCGAGACGGACTGCGTAACTCTACACAGAGCGGGGTTATACTGGAAGCTTCCTCCGAAACTTTCTATTAGATGGTGGAATCTTCTGGAATACTCAGGAATATTCTAGAGATAGTGGAATCCTCTGGAAGACTCGGGATCTTTCATGAAGACTCATGAATTTTCTAGATGTTCTAGAAGCTTCCTTATAAATATCTAGGTTCTAGAGTTTTCTAGAATAATCCCTGAAATATTTTGTTTTCAGAAGTTTCTTGTAAGCCTATGGGCACTATAAATAAGTGGGAGGCTCATTTGTTCCTCACTATCCAATGTTGTAATATCTTTCTGGTATATTGAAGTTTGCATACTTCCAATCTCTCTCTTTTGCTCTACATTGTTCAATATCGTCTTAGCGATCTAGCTAAGCGGGTTCGGGAAGGCTGGCACGGATCTTCGAGCAGGAAGCTTGTACGCCGCACATGGTCGAAGTGTAGCCTAAAACACTAAGTCCGTGACACTATGCCACTGTGGTTAGCGTAAGTTTTTGGGCTGATAAAGCACTATGCTTGCGAGTGTTTGCTCCATTAGTGAAGTTACTTAGATTGACCGATGGAGATAAAAAGCAACCAAAGAGATTTATGTACGGGGAGCTTAAGCAAGTAAGGGAAGACTGTGTTTCAGAACAATGAAATGAGAACTAGAAAAGAGCAAAGTTCTTTCCGAATAGTTGTGTAACTATTAAGCATACAATATGGTTCTGTCATGTTCTTTTATATCTTTGACAGACTTGTTCAAGAAAACTTAACCGAACTATGTGTCGTTATAGTGTAAGAACTAAGAAAGAGACTAGACCTGAATATCATGTATTGGTTTAGAGGCAAGAATTATTGTTGAAAAATGTTGACTATCCACACTTTAGGGCGGGGCTGGAAAGAATTATGGCATATCATGTAAGAGAAAATTTATTTTCGTATAGTTGTTGTGTAGATATAAAACATACAATATGGTTCTGTCATGTTCTTTTATATCTTTGACAGACTTTGTTCATGAAAACTTAACCAAACCAAGTGTCGTTGTAGTGTAAGAACTATTTCTGAGACCAGAACTGAATATCCTCCATGCATATCAACCAAGGTTTGCAATATCGATAGTACTACTTTTCCGTTATCTTTTTTTCTTCTTTTTTTTTGTTGCCGAATTGAATTGGAAAGTGACTCCCAATGTCAGTATTAGTCACTATCAATAGCGATCGGTATCGGATCGGGACACGACAAAACCCGTACGCATTGGCCGTATGTCGATACTGCAAACTATGATATCAACTTGCTTGAATATTAACGATTTATGTTTTTCATAAAATTGAAGTATGAAAATTTATGATATTGCAGTTACAACCAAGGAACAGAGAGAATTCATGTTTACTATGCGAACCATTGAAGAAAATTGTTTTTGAAACAACTTAAAAATGAAACTAAAAATATGCATACTTAATGGACTCTGTTTAATATGTACAAAAAAATAGTGTAAAAAATTGAAGTATGAAAAATTATGATACTGCAGTTAGCAACCAAGGAATGGAGAGAATTAATGTTTACCATGCAAACCATTGAAGGAAAATGTTTTTGAAACAACTTTAAATGGAACTAAAAATATGCCTATTTAATGGAGTGTGTTTAATATGTACAAAAAATAGGGTAAAAATGGATGATCATATACCCATTTTAATAAGCTACAACCAATTTACTAAAATAACGCAGCTCTGTACGGATATTATACGCACGTATTCCTATGTATCTTTTTTTAAAAATGTAACACAGTGTATCCTTATTCTCATTATTATTATTTTTTTCTATATTTGGCAAAATACTACATTTTAGTAGAGGTGGAATGTTATGAGAATGATTCAAAGATGAAAAAGAAACACGTATTGTATATCTAATTGAGAATTCCATGACTATAATCACAAACATCAAAGAAAGGCCTTTTTTTTATCCCCAAAAAGTAAAAAAAGAAAGCCTTTATGAATAAAAGGGAGTCTTAGAAAGAGTTCTACTGACAATATTCATAACGTGCCCTTGTTTTGAATTGAAAAAGCCAATAAGATGTGGAGAAGTTGATATGGATATAAAGTTTAAATCAGATGTTGTTTCCTAATTAATTACAATGCTCATCTTGGAAAGGGGTGCTTGTTAAGTGATTAAGACTCTACCCAGGAATTCATATCATGGAAATGAAATAAGATTGGTCAATGGAATCATGAAACACTTCCAAAACTTTGATGTCCTTATTTGTCAACAATGTTCATTGTTTTATTTTCATAACCATGTTCACCAAATTACACAAAGGTATTAATATGTGGTAATTTAAATCTTGTCATAACTAGACTCATAAACTTATCGTAAGTGAACTGATGAATCAATAGTGAATTGGATGAATCTTGTATATCTCTACATAGCAAATAGGATTAGAAGGAAAACATTGAGCTGTCTTTTATATGTATCCAACTTTAACCTATCTGAGTCCTTCCTATTGTTAGTGAACAAAGTAAAGGGCTAGAGAAAATGCCAAGACTTTTACTTTGTTCTGAGGTTGTGTACTTGCTCGATATACCTGCATGGGTTTTGAGCGTCTTTTACACGTACAATTTTAGCCCATTCAAGTCTCTTCCTACATTTACAACCAAAGTAAAGGGCTAGAGAACACTGACAAGATTTCTAATTTGAACTGTGCTTGTGTACTTTCTAATTGCATGGATTTTAGTTCCGTTAGCATGTTGAGGCTTCCAACAATCTATGCTTTGAAACAACTAAATCAAAATATGCTGACATGCTCTGTGTACCAAATGGTTGATAAGCTTTTTATGCGACAACAACAGATGACGCAGCAAAGGACGGAGCTGGGAAGTCGGGCATTGATGAGGCTGAGGTGGCTTCACTACCAAACTTAGTTTACGTCAAATTCAGCTCAAGTATTAGAGACATTTGACTCCTTTATATAACTCTTATTTCTTGCTTTGGTTGTAACTTGCAGTGAAGCAAATTCCTTTGGAGCCACATCGGAGATCCGGAGGAGGGGAGGGTTCTTAGTATATCCTCTGGTTTCGTTCCGTCGTTTCTTTTGATGTTTTCTAAGTCTTTAGCCTACATTGCTATGTATGGTCGTCCCAATGGGTTTTAGTTTGATTGCCTTACATAACCCCCCTTGGCGGGATTTGTCTGTAAAAGAACTGTTGTTTCCGTGTCTTACATTCAAGTTGTGTTGTGGCTGTGCTAAAGGGATGTCACATGAAAGTGATGTAACTTGTTGGTTTTTACATTTTACGTCTAACGTGTTCTGGTATTAGCTTGAAGAAACTGGAACATTTTTGGTTTTGGAGCACTGGAATAGATGAGCAGTAATGGTGGATTGTCTCTGTTTACATCTGCTGGTTCTTGTCAAAGTCTGTTTGATTTGTCTTGCTTAGTGTAGTTTCTGTTAGGGGGTGAGCATTTTCTGTTAGGGGGTGAGCATTTGGTTCATTCGGTTCCAACCGAACCAAATAATCGAAAACCGAATTCGACCGAAATCTCATGGCCCATAACCAAATCAAACTGAACATAATTAAATCGGTTCAGTTTTCGGTTTATTCGATTTTTTGATTTATCTGTGTTCTTATATATATATATATATATATATATGAGCGGATTGGGAGCTCCGTTGGATCGAGCGGACGCACGTGCCTCATGCGACCCGTTCGATCCAACGGTGTAAGAGGGGGTGCTCTCTCTCTCTCTCTCTCTCTATATATATATATATATATATATATATATATATATATATATATATATATATATATATATATAGGATGAGGGAGGTGAGGTGTCATCCTATGGAGGATGGCTATATGTCACCTCCCTATGCTATCATCATGCACCAAAGTGCATGATGATAGCATGGGAGGGTGACATGGTGCCACCTCACGGTGAGGTGGCAACTCACCTCCCTTATTCTCTCTCTCTCCCTCTCTCTCTCTCTCTCTCTCTCTCTATATATATATATATATATATATATATATATATATATATATTAGAAAGGAAATATTATTGAAAGTAAGGGAGGAGCGTTACATCTGACAGTGCCCTCTAGGCACACCACTAATCAACCAACACAGTCAAAATACAGTTCACTACGTTCTAATGTTTCCAACATCCTAATTCCTACACCTGGTCTTAGGGGAAGACCTTAGGTTCATGATCTGTTGGGGGATGATTCTGCGGGGGTTCTTCACCTTCCTATAGCTCTCGGTGTTGCAGGGAGTCTCCCTTGTACCGTCCACTAGAGCAATCTCGTTTTGAACCGTCGAATGAGGTAACTGCGGATCGCCGACGCCAACAACATCTCCACTATCGACACCACCTGACCTCAGCGGATGGAAGGGGGACCCAGCAGCACCCCCAGGGATAGCGCGGCCAAGTAGGCAGGACTCGGAAATAGAAGGCGAGACTGGCGCGACTGATACTTCCGCAGGCTTGCGAGGGAGAGGAGCGCCCAGCAACCCGCCGCCGGGGGAGGGGGCCAAAGAAGCCTCGACTCCCGGGGAGGGGACGTCGTCGATGGGAGCGGACGCCAAGCAAAGCTCCATCTCAGACTCGACTGGAGCATTACGTATCCCAGATGGCGAGAGGAGAGGATCACAGGTAGCCCCGCTGGAGGAGGAAACTGGACAAGACACAACTGCGACTCCTGCAGAGGGGGAGACGGGGCCGAGGGATCAAGGTACGGTAGCACAGAGGGGGAACGAGGGCGGGGGGCGAGCGATCAAGCTCCGTCGAGCCTGAGAATCGGAGATGAACAGGGACAGTCGCCACCGAGGGGGACACGACCTGGGTGCCAGCAACACTCTGGGACCTAGGACAACCACTCACCTCGTGACCACGACGAAAACACCCGCAGCAAACAGTAGGCCGGTCTTCATATACAATATCTTGCCAGATGCATCTCCCATCCGGTAGGTTGATAATAACCTGAGAAGGGGCAGGTCGACCGAGGTCGACGTCCACGAGCACCCGGACGCAGCTAGGCCTAGTCAAGAGCGCGGTTGCACGATCCATCAGAATATGTTTCCATTGGATTTGAATAAGAAAACAGTAGGTTGTCTTCAGTCTTCACACTGAAAAATGATATATAATAGTATATTCTAATTATTCTCGTATAGCCAATCTTAGTTTGTGTTGGCCTCTGAAAAACAATGATGGTGACAGATTGTGGTTGTAGGCAAAAATTTCTAACTATTCTGGTCAGTCAGTTCAACTACATAAACTCAAATAGGAACACAAAATAGGAACTTATAATAGCGCTAGGAGGGTTACGACTGGACGAATTTTTCTAGCTAGGTCTTTGACTTGATTTTTTAGGAACTTGCAATCAAGAAATGAGATGCATATAATTATTGATGAGTTTGAAAAAAAATAGAAACTCATGAGTTCCTCTAGGATTTTTGTAAGTTATATGCGATGTTGGGAGAAACTAAAGCAGAAGTTTCAGCGTTCAAAGGATGATCTTCATCAGCTACTAGAGATACCAATTCTCCAGCAAAATGAAAAATAAAATGAAAAAGAAGAGAAGCCAACATATTCGGTATTATGGATGAGTTTTAGCTTGCTGAATGTCATATTGGCTTTTCCTAAGCAGGTTTCTCAAGGAAACATAATATATATATCTTCTGTATCTTCCCCCCCATCTATTGAGTTGATATGGAGCAAGAAAAATTCCACAGAAGCACTATCAAACCTTTGACTGGTAATTACTCCTTACCGTCTGTTGTAATCACCAGTTGTCTCCAACCTGCAGTATTGTTTACCGAAGCTATTTTTTTTTTTTTTTTTGTATATTTCACATATAACAGAAAAGAAAAAACTTATTATTTCTACGAAGCTAAAGTTCAATATGCCACAAAAGAAGGATATGATTAATAAAACTGCTGCATGATGAAAAAACAAAGAAATTGTCCCTAAAAGAACTGAAATATCTCATTTGCAGTGAACAAGATCAGTGACTTCAAAGTTCAAACCAGCTTGTCCCTAAAAAAGCCCTGAAATATCTCATTTGCAGTAAGCAGGATCAGTGACTTTAAGTAAATTAAGTTCCAACGGTTTGCTCTGTTCTAGAGCCAGAGATAATAACAAAAATATACAGAGGTAACTCAGTTCAAATTCTAAAGCTGCCTGAAGATAGGTTTGCCATGTCAGCAAGCAGAGAATGCTACCTACCTATAAAAGAAACTATTCACGATGATGTTTCATTAGTCCTTTCAACAGAACAAAGGTTTGTTCCAGGTACGGATGCCATTTAACGTCGGACACGGGGCCTCACTGGGGTCTTTGAAGGGCTTACCCTGTTAAAACCATCGAGAATCAATGTTAGGATTAGTAAGAATAGTTTTGAACATATCAAGTGAAAAATCAGGTATCTTACCTTATGGGAAGAGTTCTTAAAGGCATGCCATTACAGTTGAGAGCCAAAACGGCACTTCCTGCCTGCACATATAAAGACGTGCCGTGAATAAGGTTATCATGTCACAGTATAAAAAGAATGAGACAAGTCCATTATGCAGTGAGATTTGATTTACAGTACTTCAATGGGTCAAGATTAATGCATGCAGCACATAATAATACAGACGAGACAGAGAGAGCTCTTGTTAAAGTAAGAATGATGATTTTCTCATGGAATGAGCCTTAACTTCGTGGCTGGAGAAAAGATTCTTTCCAGAATAAGTACAAATTCTAAGTACTGTGAAAGATAATATACTGAACGTAAAAAACTTCAAGTCATCTACTGATCAAGATGCCAGAAAACATGTGAACTCTCTGTTTTCGGGACATAAATGGCTCGGCTATTCCACCTAGCGAGCACCAGAAGAGAAGCAATAGATATAAACAAAAAAATTCTCAGCTAAGAGGGGTCATGGAAAGAACAGGTTTCAAATCAAGATCGATTCATTTTCCAAATCCTGCTGTAGCTGCACGAGCCCTTCCCGCATGCCACAAATGACCCACAAATAGGAAGAATCCTAAGACAAAATGAGAGGTGTCTAACTCTAGAGAATAATTGTTGTGTGTATTTTATTGATGGGCTACTCAACTACTTATAGGGAGTCTAGCTCCTCTTCATATTACATTTTTCAATGTGGGACTAAATCTCTTATTAGTTCTCAACACTCCCCCTCAAGATGGACGATAGATATTAATCATTCTCATCTTGTTACATAGCTTCGACAGACTTACTGAACTAAGACCCTTAGTCAGACAGTCTGCCACTTGTTCTTCTGAGCGAACATGATCAATCTTCAGTATTCCTTGTTCCAGCTTTTCTTTGATGAAGAATCGATCGATCTCGATGTGCTTCGTTCTGTCGTGCTGAACTGGATTGTTAGCTATACTTATTGCAGCTTGACTATCGCTCAGAAGACGTAATGGTGCTCCCTTGTCCAGCTTCAACTCTGTCAGCAACGCTTTCACCCACAGCAACTCCGACACTCCTAAAGCCATTGCTCTGTATTCTGCTTCAGCTGTAGACCGTGCTACCACAGACCGTTTCTTGCTTCTCCATGAGACCAAGTTTCCTCCTACAAAGACACACCTGTGGTAGACCTTCTATCGTCTATGCAGCTCGCCCAGTCTGCATCGCAGTATCCCTCAACTTCTATACATCCATTCTTCTTGAACCATAGCCCTTTCCCCGGCGTCCCTTTCAGATATCTCAAGATCTGAAATACTGCATCCATATGACCCGTTCTTGGATCATGCATGTAGCGACTTACTACACTCACCGCAAATGAAATATCAGGGCGAGTGTGTCCCAGATAAATCAATCTCCCTACAAGTCGTTGATATCTTTCACGATCAACTAGCTCTCCTGCTTCTGCTCCCAACTTGCACTTCTGGTCAATTGGAGTGACTGCAGCTTTGCATCCCAGCATCCCTGTCTCCTTCAGCAGATCTAGTGTATATTTTCTCTGTGAGAGAACAATTTCTTGTTCGCCTTCACACACCTCGATACCTAGAAAGTACCTCATCGCTCCTAGATCCTTCACTTCGAACTCCTTCGCGAGTTTTGACTTCAGCTTAGCAATCTCGGCTTCATCATTACCTGTGATTACTATATCATCCACGTATACAGAAAGTATAGTGATGTGGCCTCTTGCATGCTGAAGAAAGACCGTATGATCTGCATTTGCTTGATAGTATTCCATGTCTGTAACAGCCTTTCTGAATCTGTCAAACCAGGCTCGAGGAGATTGCTTGAGCCCATATAGCGACTTCTTTAGTTTGCACACTTTTCCATGCGACGTCCCTCCGTCTGATTCTTTAGCATAGCACCCTGGCGGGAGTTCCATATACACTTCTTCTTGTAGGTCCCCATGGAGAAAGGCATTCTTCACATCTAATTGGTATAGCTTTCACCCATAGTTTGCTGCAATGGAGACCAGAGTCCTTACGGTGCTCATTTTCGCTACTGGAGCAAACGTCTCATCATAGTCGATGCCATATGATTGTGTGTATCCCTTTGCAACCAACCTCGCCTTGTTTCGTTCCACCTTTTCTTCTGACGTCTTCTTTACTGTGTACACCCATTTGCATCTCACAGTTTTCTTCCCTTTGGGTAATGGAACCAGCTCCCACGTCTTATTTTTTTCCAGTGCCCTAAGTTCTTCCATCATCGCAGCTTTCCACCTTGGATCTTTCTTTGCTTCCTGCCAACTTTTGGGCAACGAAGTAGAGTCTAATGATGCGATGAAGGCTCGATAATTCGAAAAAATATTAGAATAAGACAGGTAATTGGCAATATCATGTTCATAATCATCAAAACGACTAGAAGCCTTACCCGCATTGATGCGAGAAGATCTTCTTAAGGGAGCAATAGGTGGTGGAGAGATCATACCATCAGAGTCAGAGAGATCCGCATCAGAATCAGATTGATTCTGTGGGGGGCAACATCTTCAAGAGTTGGAGCAGGAGTAGACGAGGGACTTAGTACAGAAGGCACAGGGCACGGTACAGGCACGGTACTGGACTTCTACTGTCTCCTTCTGTAGACTTGGAGCTCCTTTTCCATTGTCTGCTGCTCCCCCTGTTTAACATATGTATCTTCTTCATCTTCTGTATCGGAGTCACTGTTTTCTCCCCCTTTCGTCTAGTTTTCCACGACCGGGCATGGGACCGATCCGACTACCACAGATGGGCTTAATTTCTCCCCCTCACATCTAACACCCGCTGTGTTAGGTGTGTCAACAAACGCCGAACCGTCATCCGAACTATAATATGGTTCTAGTTCTCTGAAGGTAACGTCCATGCTCACAAACATCTTTCGCTTAACTGGGCTCCAACATGCGTATCCCTTCTGAGTTGCCGTGTACCCGACAAAGACACATTTAACCGCTCTAGGATCCAGTTTGCCAACTCCTGGCCTATTATCTTGGACAAAACAGACACACCCAAATACTTTTGGTGGAACAGTGTACGTGGTAGCACCAGTAAGCATCTCCAACGGTGTCTTTCAGTCCAATACCTGAGATGGCATTCTGTTGATGAGATAAGATACCGTTAACCCCGCCTGTCCCCATAAGTGTTTCGGAACATTCATAGCCAGCATCATCGTCCGTGCGACCTCCAGCAGGTGTCTGTTCTTCCGTTCGGCCACACCATTTTGTGCCGATGTATAGGCACAAGAAGTTTGGTGTAGTATGCCATAAGTGGATAAATACTCAGCAACCGTCTTATTTGTATACTCCGTCCCATTGTCAGACCGTAAGCACTTAATCTTAGTGCCATATTGAGTCTATCCGACGATGAAAGTCGCGAAACGCCTCAAAGACGTCACTTTTATTCTTCATAAGATACACCCATGTCACGCGAGTATAACAATCAATAAAAGTGACGAACCATCGAAAACCGTTAATACCGGTTGTAGGACAAGGGTCCCATACGTCCGAATGTATCATATCAAATGCAGCCGAATTTCTACTACCGAAACTCACATATGTGCTTCTGGTATGTTTATCCAACTCACAAGCATGACAAAATAACTTCTCCTTATTAGCCCTTTGGTATAAGGACGGATACATGCGACTAACAACTTTAAAAGAAGAATGACCGACACGCTGGTGGTGGAGTAGCAATTCATCTTCTACACTGCGTCGTGTATCTTCCGGTGGTGTGTCGGCTACCAGTGATGCCAATACTTTGTCCAGTCCAGTCCAGTCCTGTCCAAGTACCACAGCCCCTTATGCCATGTGCCAGTCCCTAGTCGTCGTCCTGTCCCCTTCTCCTGAAAGGTCACCGTAGGAATGTCAAAGGAAACAGTACAGTTAAGATCAAGAATAATGGCACTAATAGAAAAAAGATTGACAAGAAAAGACGGAACATGTAAGACATTGGTGAGAGTGAGAGAAGGGGTGCATGCGACAGTGCCTTTACCCAGAACAGGGCTGGAGTTACCATCAGCAGTCTGAATGCTCTCCGGCGTCGGTAGGTGAGTATAGTCCTGGAACTCACCGCGGGACCCCATGACATGGCGAGATGCCCCAGAGTCCATAATCCAACCTGGTTGGTGGACAGCTGCTGCAAGAGCACGCGCAGGTATACCTGTGCCGGTTTGGGCAAAGCAAGTGATGTGGTCCCCCGAGGTAGATGACGCCCCATGACTGCCGTCCGAACCCAGCTTCGTGCTGCGTAACTTCGCAAGGAACTCCTTCTCAAGAGGGGTTAACTCAGCCAGGTGAATGTCGCCCCCTTCCTCCGCCAGATTAGCTTTGTGTCCTCCAGAATAATTTTCTCTTCTACCAGCATAACCGCCTCTACCACCACGACGTCCGCCGCGGCCCCGTCCACGATCACTTGAATGACTGTACAGGGGTTTTGGACAAAACCTGATGTAATGCCCTGAGTCACCACAGTTGTGGCAAACACCGGCCACAGAGGGAGGCTGATTGAAGGCGGCAAGCGCAGACTTTTCAACAGCGGCTTGCTCCCCCTGGAAAGAGCCCTTGTTGGGCATCAACTTTAAGCGAGCCTCTTCTTGTGCCATGGCAGCTATGACGTCTTCTAAGGATGGAAGCATGGGCTGTGCTAGGAGGACATTCCTTCTATGCTCAAACACAGGGTTAAGACCCTTCAAGAACTTCATCATCCGTTGACGCGAAATATAATCCAAGAACTTTTGGAAATGTTTCGCGAATGCTGGTTCGACCTGGGCATCTTCCATCCCAAGAGGATCATAGTGATCCAGATCAGACCAGTACTTCTTTAACAGTGTTGCATACTCAGAGATGGTGCGGTCGTCCTGGGCCACCATATCAAGTTCATCCTGCAGTTGGAAGACCCGCATAGGATTGCCCGAGCCTGAGTACATATCCTTCAAAGTCTGCCATATATCAGCAGCAGTCTCCATCGCCTCGACATTGCCCGACACCTGGTCGGTCAAGGAAGCCGTCAACCATCCAGCCACAACATTGTTGACAATCTCCCAAATAGCAAACTCCTTGGAGGAGGGATCATCTGGCGCCTTGGTTTGGCCATTGACGTAGCCAACCAAGCCACGGCCCTTCAGCGTCCGCATGGCCTGTCGTGACCATTTCAAGTAATTGGACGTTCCTTCCAACTTCGTCTCCAGCTTGTCCAGCTTTCCCATTTTGTAAGGTGACGGATCCACATCAGTTGGATCACACGTGGGATCGCCTCGGTTAATCTCTTTGATAAAATATCATCAACCAAGGCCTTCATCTCGTCTGCTGTCAGTTTACCACTGATCGAATCCATGGCGTCTTCAACTGTGATTCGTCGTCGTCGTCGGGTTCGTCGGCTTCGTCGTCGTCGTCGTCTTCGTCGGCTTCGCCGTCGTCGTCGTGTAAAGTCGTCAACAGAGACCTTACGAATGCGCGGTTAACATGGCCAACACCGGCGCGCGCATGGAGATCCTAATTTGCAGATCGAGAACGGAAAACAAATAAAGCATTTGTTGTTCCGGAGGGCGTATCTAGGAACAGAAGGTGCAAATAAAGCATTTGACAGCCATCCGTCGTCGAAAAATCACCCACATAATCTCTCTCTCAAAATTAGGATTTTTTTTCGAAAAGAAAAAAAAGGAGGGGGGGCGTCGGGGGGGGGGGGGACAGGGCGTCGGGGGGGGGGGGCAGGGCGTCGGGGGGGGGGGACAGGGCGTCGGGGGGGGAGAAATGCCGGGGGGAGGGGCGTCGGTGGGGGGGGGAGGGGGGGGGGGGGGGGGGCGGGGAAGGAGGGGGGGGGGGGGACTGCCGGTGAGGAAAGGGGGGTGGGAGGAAATTTTTTTTTCCTTCGTTATGGCTCTGATACCATGTAGAGAATAATTGTTGTGTGTATTTTATTGATGGGCTACTCAACTACTTATAAGGAGTCTAGCTCCTCTTCATATTACATTTTCCAATGTGGGACTAAATCCCTTATTAGTTCTCAACACTAACTTCTAGGAGACATAATTGACTGCATTGATCTCAGTAGCTATGTCACCCACGGAATTTAAAGAACCTAAAGGAGCATGAGTCATACATTCTTCTTGCCAAGGTTGTATGTCTTTTTTCAGCCTACGCAAGTCCAAACCGTTGGGACCCCTTAGAGGTTCTAACCAGGGAGCACGAAGATCCCCACAACGCATAGTTTCTCCTCGAAAAATAACCTCTCTAGTTGGGGAATACATTAGATATTTACCTAAACCGGTGGGTCCTTGGGCCGACCCTACGTTAGCCCCAAACAAAACAACAAGCGATGAAACCAAAGTAAATGTTAGAGTCCTTTGGGTCCTCTAGCATGAGTCATACATTCTTCTTGCCTTGGTCTTTAACTAGAAAAGTAAATACTAGAGCTTGAGAAGCTTTTGGACTGGTGGGTCCATAAAACTCACTAGGATAAGCGGTATTATTGATCCAAACGAAACAACAAGCGATGAAACCAAAGACAGATAAAGCAACTAAACCATAAGACAAGTAAGCTTCTCCAGACCATACAAATGCACGGGGAGCCCAAGCAAAGGGTTTGTTAAGATATGTCAAATTCCACCAAGTATACAAATGGAATCTAACCATACACGTCCTCCAATTATATCTTCTAAATCGTCCACACTAACAATCCATCCTTCTCCTCCAAAGGAAATTTTTAGTAAATAACCAAATATAACACTTGGGCCAAGGGTCAAGTTTTAGTTTTTCTTACATCTCCACCAAGGGACCCATGTATCATATACACCCCCGAAATAAAGAGCCTTGAGTACTAGAAGAAAATCACCTATACCTAACAAAATTAAGTGAATATCCAAAATTGTAGTCATTTTATTTCTCTCTTTCCATATATAACTAAAGAATGGAAAGGATTCTTCAAGAGTCTCAGTTCGTAGAAGCTCATGATATATATTTTGAAGACCGAGGTTCTAATGTATCCGGTGAATTTGACAACCAAAGATCCAAAATTCAATTTTCTAGTTACTTGAAACTTTTATAGTTAAAGCACAAAGAGACATAGTTGGCATCAATCAAGCTCGCAGCAATTTTTTCTAGTTTGTCTGGTGGACAAAGGAACTCTAATAATGCCATATGTGATATGATGGTGTAGTTAACAGCTCTTTAATAGTGTACTGGGTATAAACTATAAACAAATAGGATACAAGTAATCCTCTCTGATCTAGATAGGTATACCAACAAAAATGGCATCTACTATGTTCATTCAAATATGGATAAAAAGCAAGATAGTACAATAGATCCTTTCTGATTGATATCAAAATAGTATTAGAAGGACAATTAGTAATTACCATTACTTAATTTCCTTTCTAATTTCAATCTTAATTACTAATATACTAACAAGCGGAATTTATATCTGCTCTAACCAAATACGTTTCTCAAACATTGTTGTTTATATCAAGATTTTCCTTTTCTTTTGGTATACCAGAATAGACTTCAGAAAGATTGTATGAATTTCCAACATGGAAGGAATATCGTTTTGATGCCATAGGATGCAACTAATCATATTTGGCTTTAGTGATATACAAGAAAGGTGGATAGGTGCAGACGCTCTCTGCACATTGAAATTATAAGAGAAAATTTAACTTGCACCCCACTTTATTTATCCATATTTAAGGTGCACCCCCTACAATTACAAGAATGTAAGGTACCCCCCACATTTGACGAAAAACGTCTATGGCTGACGGTCAACCTCTTTGACCGATATTTTTTGACGAAAATACCCCTTTCTATCTCTTCTTTCCAAACGCGTATCCCACCCCCACCGACCCCCTTCCGGCCAACAGCCGAACCCCACCCCCCTCCGGTTAACAGCCGACCCCCCCTCCCTCTTTCGGCTGCCGCCAACCCACCTCCAACTCTTCATGAACCCCCCAAGCATCTTCTTGATCTCCTCCTGATACGAACCCCTCGTCGAGCTCCCCATCAATGACAGTGATGTAGTGAAGTAGTAGCAGGTATCGGGTGATTAGAGTAGCAGAGAGCTTTAGTGAAGAAGAAGAAGAAAAAGTACCTGTAGTGTAGTTTCCACTAGCCAGGAGCAGAGGATGGGTTCAGTTTCCATTAGGGTTTGTTTGGTAAATGGATTTGGATTTTGGATTTGGATTTGGATTTGGAAATCCAAAATTCAAATCCAAATCGAAATTCAAATCGAGGATTTCAAAATTCAAATCCAAGTCTAAATCCAACTCCAACCAAACATAGGATTTGAATTTATGATTAATAACTAAATTATAGTCATGATCAATAATTAAGCTATTAATTAATTATGATTAATTATAGTTATTATTAATTATAAAATTAATAATTAACGATTAATAATTAATAATTAACAATTAGTTATTATTAATTATAAAATTAATAATTAACAATTAGTTAATTTTTTAATAAATAACGATTAATAATTAATAATTAGAAAATATAATTAACGATTAATAATTAATAATTAACGATTAATAATTTTTAATTAACGATTAATAATTAATGATTAGTCATTATAAAATTAATAATTAACGATTAGTTAATTTTAAATAAATAACGATTAATAAATAACGATTAATAATTAACGATTAATAATTAATAATTATAAATTATGATTAATAATTAATAATTAATAATTAACGATTAATAATTATAAATTATAATTAACGATTAGTAATTAATAATTAACAATTAGTAATTTTTAATAATTAACGATTAATAATTTTTAAATAAATAACGATTATTATAATTATAAAATTAATAATTAACGATTCAGAATTAATAATTAACGATTAGTTAATTTTTAAATAAATATTAGTTAGTTTTTAATTAACTATAAATTAAATATTTTAAAAATAATAATTATAAATTAATATAATGATGATTAGTAAATTATTAATTAAATTATCATAAAATATGATTCTAATCGTGATTAAAATATTATTAATTAAGATTATAATAAAATAGTTATTAACAAATTATTAATTAATATTATAATAATACTAATAGATTATTAATTATGATCATAATTGGATATTAATTAATAAATTATTAATTAAGATTATGGTTAGGATTAATAAAATTATATAATTATGATTAATAAAGTAATAAATTATTAATTAGGATTATTATAAATTATTAAATAATAAAATTATTAATTAATAAATTATTAACTTAGAATATAATTATGATAACTAACAATTAGTTAGTTTTTATATTAATTAACTAATTTTTAACAAAATTATTAAAGAATAAATATTTTAACAAAATTATTAAAGAATAACTAAGTTTTTCCTCCCAAATCCAACCAAATCCAAGTTCTGGATTTTGTCATACTTTCCATATCCAAATCCATCTCCAACCAAACATAGGATTCTATGGATTTCTCTCCAAATCCATAAAAATCCAAATCCCACCTCCAAATACGGTTTACCAAACACACCCCTAGAGGAGCAGCTGGGTGTCGTGGGCGAGCTTGTTGTGGTCGGCTTCTTGTTCGACCAGGAAGGTCGGCTTGTTGTGGTCGGCTTCTTGTTCGACCAGGTTTACGATCTTCGGTTTCAGACGACGATCCAGGCGAGGACCGGCTCGACCGGGGAGGGGGAGTCGGGGTCGGACAGTAGGGGTGCAACTCGGGCGGGTCGGGTCGGGTCGGGCTTGAGGTCAACCCGAGCCCAACCCGATGAATCATAAGACTAGTCCGAGCCCAAGTCCAACCCGACCTCGGGTTCAACAGATGAAGCCCAAGACCAAGTCCGGAGGATCGGGTTGGACTCGGGTTGGGTCGGATCCATCGGGTTTATCGAGCTCTAATATAATATTTAAAATAAATTTAAACATAAGTAATATTAAACACATAATTAAATAGCAATCAAGTCTTAATAATTTTAAAATACAAACTGAAATAAGATTTAGGATAGAGAATTGAAGAGTTTGGGTATATATATATATATATATATATATATATATATATATATATATATATATATATATATATATATATATATATATATAGAGGAAGGATCAAGATCCCCACACTTTTTGCATCCCCAAGCATCCCCCCTATTTGCACCGTTGGATGGTGCTTTAAGTCATTTAATCTTAACCGTTGATTTACCAATGGTTAAGATTAAATGACTTAAAGCACATCCAACGGATGTGAACATGGGGATGCATGGGGATGCAAAATTTGTGGGGATGCCTATCCTTCCTCATATATATATGATGGCAACGGGTTGGATCCTCCTATCTTCGAATTCGGATCGGGATCCAGGGCTCGAGATGGCCGGATAGATGATGATGGTTGGACGACGGTGGTGAGACGGTGTCCGGGAGGGGAAAGAGGGGCTCAAAATCAAATAATGAGTTGGACAGGCCCTGGGAGGAACGGGAATAGGTCTAACATCGGCCTGGGTAGCACACGACGACATGGAGGAGGACCGGGGCGCACTGCGTCTGGATGGCGGCCAAAGGCGACGGCGGAGAAATGAAAGGGTATTGCTGGAGATGTCGGGAGTCAGAGGCCTCCGTCCGCCACTCCCCGGACAGAGACAGACGGGCCTCGTCCCAAATCCTGGAAGGATGTTTGTATGCCGGGTGGGAATAAGAGCCCGGTGTCGATGGAGTATGTGCCACCGATGCAGGTAGGAGGCCTCCGAGCATATTTTCCAGCTGAGGAGATAGCGGAGGTCACGGACTTATGGAAGAACACGCTGGTGATGTATGTGTTGGGAAGTCAATCGTTCTATGGACAGATACGGGAATATGTAGAGCGGGTATGACGTCCCAAGGGGAGCATGGAGATCTTCTCCCGTGAGAATGGGTTTTACTTTGTGAAATTTGGCTTGGAGGAGGATGTGTCCACGATTATTCAAGGAGGGCCCTGGTCCTTTGACGGGCGGCTCATTATCCTGAAGGAGTGGACAACGGAGTTAAGATGTGAGAAGGAGGTGCTGAATGCAATTTCCGTCTAGATTCGCTTTCCTGAGTTTTCGGTGGAGCATCCCTCTGCTAATGAGATTAGCTAGCTTGGTCGGTAAGCCGATCAAGGCGGATGAGGCTACGGCTTTCCGTACCAGACTGATGTATGCCAGGGTATTTGTGGAGATAAAGGCTGGGACGGAGCTCCCGAGTATTCTCGAGTATCAGGTGGCATCCGGGGAGGTTCTGACTCAGGCCGTAGAGTATGATTGGGTCCCCCCAATGTGCTCCCTCTGTGAGTACTTTGGTCACTCATCTAGTGCTTGTCTGACTAGAGGGACAGAGACAGCTAGGTCCTCAGCAACGCAGATGGAGGTTGTTGAGCCAGAGGTGACGTCCAGTCCCATCACCGGAGAGGTGGCGACAGTCAGGCCGACGGAGGAGGACTCCCTGATGGAGGGGGCCAGGAGGTCAGAGACTGACATTCTACCGAGACAGAAGGGTTCTCAGGGCGCGATGGTCCCGTTCAGGCCCAAGAGGAGTATGGTGACCAGGGGTATGAGTTTCCTGGATAGCAGATATGATGGGATGGAGACTTCTATAATGGAAAATGTCTATAGCAGGAAAAGACATGTCCCATCCCCACGGAAAGATGAGCTCCAGCCAGGGGGGCTCGATGATCAGACCGTAGCCAACCCAGATTGGACCTTGCCTCTTTCCAGGATTTAGGCCCATCTTGCACCCTCCTCGGGGACGGGGATGGGGGAGGATATAGATCTGACGGACGGGACACTTTCCTCGGGTGTCAGTCCAGATGGAGTTCAGGGGGACCCCACATTAATTAATTAATGTCGGTCCTTGCCTGGAACATTCGTGGAGGGTGTTCCATTGGGAGATGGAGGGAGATTAATGGCGTTCTGAAGAGGAAGAAGTGTGACATTTCTATTCTACTTGAGATGAAGATTAGAGGGACGACTATGCTATCTCACAGGACTCCTGGAAACTGGACGCAAACTCACAACCTGGATCTCTGTGATATGGCTAGGATCTGGGTTCGGTGGAACAGATATAGTTGGAAAGGGGGACAGGTTCTGATGATAGAGCAGCTTATCGGCATATCCTTTATGAACAAGGGAGGATTCTGCTTCATTCTTGGAGTAGTTTATGGACACAATGATAGGCGGCTTCGGGAGACCTTATGGAAGGACATTATGTGCGTAGGCCGTATGGCGGAGCACCTGCATCTCTCCCTGCTGCTTATGGGAGACTTCAATACCATGCTACATAGACAAGAGAAGGTGGGAGGTCGTCCGGTGCCGGATCCGATCTTATACGACTTCCAGAGGTGTCTTCTCTTGTTTGGGCTGAGGGGACTGGAGAGAGCAGGACACATCTGGACCTGGCACAATAAGGCGGTTCATAACAGGATCACCTGTCAGCTTGATAGGGCTTTGGAAAATAGCGAATGGTTTCGCTACTTCCTAAATTCCATGGCGGAAGGGCTAGCGACGGGGACCAGCGATCACTCCCCTATCCGGGTAGGTCTCTCTGAGAGACCCACTTGGAAGACTCGGCCTTTCCGGTACAACAATGGCTGGTACCTTTCTGCGGGATATGAGGAGGTTGTTATGGGAGGGCTGCAGTATACTCGGGAGGGCACGGCTCAGTTTCGCATGGTTCACAAACTCAAACAGGTCAAGAGAGCTATTTAGGATTGGGTGAAGAAGATGCCGCGGTCTTCCCTGGAGGAAAAGGAGGCCGAGCTTCAAGAGGTATATGAAGCTTTGCAGACTAACATACTGAGCGGGGAGTTGGCGGCTAGGAAGAGGGGCCTGATTGCGGAGGTCAACATCATGAGGCTTCAGCAGGAGATTAGTGCGGCCCAGAGGGCCAAGTGTTCATGGCTCAAGGATGGGGATAGTTGCACCAAGTTCTTCTACAATGTGATATGTGCCAGAAAGCACCGGAACAGCATCCCCAGGCTGCTAAATGGCGAAGGCAGGCTTGTTGGAGACCCAGTGGAGATTCAGGAGGAGACAGTCAGGTTCTATTCTGACTTATATCAGCAGACTGATTATCCCATCACGTTCACAGGTCTTGTCACGAAGCGACTGGTAACGCACCATGGGAATAGTTTGCTGTTGGCCCCTGTGAGATTGGAGGAGGTGGAGGCTATTGTGATGAAGGCAGATCCTAATAAGGCTCCGGGGCCTGACGGCTTCTCTTGTGGTTTCTTTAGGCGTCACTGGGGTGAGCTAAAGTTCTCAGTCCTGGAGGCGGTGCATGAGTTTTTCTTGGAAGGGAAGCTGTTGACGGAGCTGAATCACACATTCTTGACCTTGGTTCCGAAGAAGGAGGGCACTATTTGCCATAAAAATCAACAACATGTATTACAAAACGCTGGAATTGATTACAAACTCGCTTGTATAAAGAAGAACCTAGAAAGAAAACCTAGGAAATAATCTAAGTACAATTGTTTAGTTTTGGTTCTGGGGGTGACGGTGGAGGCTCAGGAAAGTGCTATCAACTCTGCCTTACTCCGTGGACTATCTGATGCAGTCTCTAGCTCGTGAAGATATTACTTTTTTCTTGAAGGTTGCCAGCCTTTTGCAGGGGTGTGGCACCATGCTATTTATAATAAGATATATTTTGAGCCGCATAGACGGCTTGCGGCCACGTGGCTGATTAGCACGCGAAGACCCGTTCTTGGGCTGCCATCTGTCGATTTATTGAGATTTTGTTGCAGCAAATCTGGGTAGTTAAGGAATTGGTCAGATTGCCACGTGTCCCGTTACGTATAGCATTCTCAGTCTTCGATCATGCGGAGTCGCATGAGACTCATGCATGCGGCTTGGATCATAATTACTCCTGGCTGCATGAAGTTAAGAAAACTTTGAGGCCGCATAACCTGAGCCGCATGAGTTTCATGCGGCTTAGGTGACACTCTTCTGGCCGCATGGAGGCGTACGAACCCTGCTTTTGGGCGACGTCTCACGTCTTATCTTTCTTGTCGAAGTGTCAGAACTGTCATATTTTGCCAGGACTTGTCAGCTTTATCACGAACTGCTCCTCCTTGGTCGCATTTTTTTCCTTCTACAGCTGTTTGTCGATGAGCCGCATATGTCTTTGAACAGTCATACGGCTTTTCATCATACGGACCTGTTCGGCCCAGGGTACCTATGCGGTAATTTGTAATCCGCATAAATCCTATATTTTTTATGCTTCTACAAGACCCCCTTCAAAGTTTTTAAATTGCAAATTTGGAATACTTTGAATAAGAAGCATGAAAATATGTCAAGCCATAGGGAGTCTTCAAGTTGCGGGAAGTTCTTTAGAACTGCACAGAGATCCTGAGTCGCAGAGAAATATTGAGCTGCAGGGACGCTTCGAGTCGCAGAGAGTCTGCCAGCTGTCACTGCTGCATTTAATTCTCCTACTTTTCGAGATGAAGCCGACGGTTACTAAGATTAGAGTTCCCAAACGTCGACTTTATCTTTAAATGATCTCGAAAACCGAAGAGACGCTCGACGGTTATTGTCACTTCCCGATCCTGGAATACGTATTTTAATACGTAAACCGATAAATCGTATTTACCTTGTATTTATACTGTATTTATATGCTGTATTTCTTCACGTATTTCCCAAAAATATTCGAAAAAAAATATTATTTCGTAATTTATTATCTGCATTTGGGCCTACAGTTTTGGCTCATTTGGGGAACCTATTCTTGGTTCACCTTGGTTCATCATGAACCCATGGGTTCAAGATTCTATATAATAACTCAACTCATTCTCTCTCCTCTCATTTATTTTCTCTCATTTACTTTCCTCCACCAACCAAGGCAAGTACCAACTTGCTCAAGAGATGGATCCATAAATGTTGTTGATGTTTTCTTACAAAATTATTTGTCAAAATATGTTCTTCTCCTTATTCTATACTAGTTTAGAACTTGAAGTTTTCTATTTTGAAGCTTTAATCTTTGTAGATCTAGGTTTCAACCATTTTCGGATTTTCTTGGTTTTGATCTAGCAAACTTCATTATTTTCAAGTTTGGATGGTTCCATGTTGTAGAGAATTTTGTTCTACCCCATTTTGACCTAAGGAAGTTCCGATTTGGGCTCCGGATGAAGGTTTTGTGTAGTTTGGAAGCTATGGTTGCTTGGCTCCTCTTCTCGGACAAGTGGAGAAGAAGAGCAGTACTTGACCGCATGAATCTTCATGCGGCAAGTCTCTGGCCGCATGGCCTTTCCAGCCGCATGAGACTCGTTCGAGCTCAGCCGCATGGAAGGTCCCTCCTAGCCGCATAAGACTTGCTTGAGTACTTGACCGCATGAATCTTCATGCGGCAAGTAATTGAGCCGCATAGCCTTGTTCAGACTGAGCCGCATGAGCTCCTGTCGCATGGACTTCAAGCGGCTAGCCTTCGCAGCCGTATGAGTTCTTTTGCACCCAGCCGTATATGCGCCACTGTTTTGGGCCGCATAAAGCTCATCCATCATCCAGCCGCATATGTATCGCCCATGCTCAGCCGCATAAGGCTTCGTCTGATCCTAGCCGCATATGCTGTTGAACCCCGGCCGCCTGGCGATTGCTCCCTTCGCAGCCGCATACGCTGACACCCCTTCGTCCGCAAGAACCCGACCTTCCAGCCGCATGCGCCTTGGGGGCTCTCTGAGCCGCATGAGCGTGTAGTCCCAGCCGCATGAACCAGTATTGACCCGGCCGCATGGACTCACTCCCCTTGGGCCGCATGGACTTTTGTGCCCTATATTGTTACCTTATTATTATTATATATATATATATATATATATTATATGCCCATTTTATATCCTTACGCCTTTTGTCCCGAGCATGATATGAGCACTAATGTGACCCCGGAGAACAAAGTGTTCCTACCTGATACATGTACATGAATGTCCCAGTTCTTATTCATGCTCGACAAAAGACTCGTAACTCCATGTGGCGTATTTGCAATGATGCATTACACTAAGGAGGGTAGAACATGTTGACATACTGATTGACATGGATCCTCTTTAGGGTACTCGTACTAAAGTACGACTTTAGGAGGATAATCATGCAGGCCACAGCATGTGAGTCTAAGATTTCACCTAGGGTTAAACTAGGCAACTAAATATACTAGATGCATGGAGAGGGCAAAATCCCGAGATCGTGTTACACCAGCCGCCTTGAGATATTGTCTCGACGCGCCGGCTGGTCTCCACGGATACGGTGTCATCTGCAACGAGTGGATGACTGTATCCGATTAATTTCTGCTACATATTATATATTTTAGCAAGGTGGCATTGCGAGGGACCTTTGCTCAATCATACCTGTCTACGCGAACCCCTGGGTTGGCTAGCCTCGCTGGAAAGATACGATCTGAGGATTTTTTAATAACATGACGCGAGGATAACCTCGTTCCACTAGAAACGCGTAGACTTGATTGGCCGTGAAAATGACTTGCTTGTATCCTATTACCTTCCGTGAGTAACTGAGGGAAGCGGACTGTCATGGTACGTGATCCAACCCATGTTCTTGTTTGATTGTTGGGTTGGTTATCGTACTATGATAGGCTGTGGACCGAAGTTATGAACGAAAGACTTATTCTGGTTGTGAAGTGCTACTTCTGTGAATGACCGAGGAATATGGTTTATCGTGGTACATGATCCAACCCATGTTCTTGTTTGATTGTTGGGTTGGTTATTGTGCTACGATAGGCTATCGACCGAAGTCACGATCAGGAGATTTTATTGTTTATACCCTTTAACTTATGCGAAAGTTATAGAGTACGACGCGTCCCGACTCCATGCGGCACCTTTTGTCCTTGTTTGGTTGTAAGGGTGCCATATGGGTTCGAGGATGTGGCGCCACCCTATAATGGTAGCATAAGTATTACTATTATCATTCATTCTATTAACTGGGTTTAGTCTTAACTCTTGTGCCCCTTTGGCGGTACTTGCTATTCGGGGCTGACCCCGCTGGTTTGTTTGGCCAGATCCCGTAGCAGAGCCAGAGAACACGATCTTCCTCCCTGACATCCATGGTGCATACTAGGAGCATGGCAGTTCGGGAACTCGAGTGGGTTTCTTCTCCACCACTCCTGCTTATACTTTTGCGGCGTTTAGCCACCGGCACCTGTTAGCCGGATTACTTGATAATTTGTGTCAGTACATAATTGTAATTAAACAGACTGCAGCTGTGTATAATTTTGTACTCCTGACTCTCCGAGATAGCTAAATTATGAAGCTAGTCTCTTATGATCATTTTGATACAGCGTCGGGGACGCCTTACTGCTTTATCTTTAATGCTCATCTTTTGCTGATGTGATTTGATTGATTGAGACATAGAACTCTGGGGGACCATAGGAGACTTGATTGTAGCATGTACCCCCTAGTCTCTCGACAGCCACGATCGCCGTATGACGTTACGTACCTCATATGGTGTAGCTGGCCTAGTCCGTCTCCGTATTTCGGTACTGGGGCGTGACAAGGTTTTAGTGGTGGCCCATGCAGGTCTGATTTTCAGACTTGTGGGGTATTGCGAATTATTAGGAGTCTCAATCAAAACTTGTTCCCCTTAAAATTCTGTTTCGAATTCTCTGTTCTTGCCTTGATCTCTAACCTGACTTGCATCCTCGAAATCTTCCTCGTCCGAACTTGATAATCTTATATTCTTCTCTATAGGGGTGCTTCATTCTCAGTAGCGGGTGAGGCCCATGAGGAAGAGCAGCAAGAGCATGGCTCGACTGGGCAGCAACAGGGGAGAGAACCTTCTCCAGTACAGGCACGAGCAGAAATGGAACCAGAGGCAGTGCAGCTGCAGGTTATTGAAACTCCTGCAGCACCAGCAGCAACGGCAGTACCAGACGCCGTAGCACTCCTGGAGATCATCCGGGGGTTTCTTGTCACTAACCAACAGCAACAGACTCGGCAGCAGGAGCAGAACGTGTTGCTGAACCAAGGGATTCAGTTAGCTCTTGAGAGGAGTGTCGGGGTTGACTCGGGAGCATCAGGAAGGTTCCGTCGCTTGAACCCGAGGTATTTTGATGGCACGGAGGATGCCATCACTGCGGATGCATGGATTCAAGACATCGAAGCCATTCTTGTGGCAGCCAAGGTTCCATATGATGAGAAGGTTGATCAGGTCAAACTGGTACTTCAGGATCTTGCCCGCGACTGGTGGGCATCAGAAGAAGTTGGTACAAGATGCCCTGTTCGTTGGACCACCTTCAGTGACAGATTCAAGGCCAAGTATTTTGGCGTAGTAGCTCGATATGAGCTCCAGCAGAAGTTCATCAGTCTCAAGCAAGCAGGCAAGACCGTAGATGGGTATGCAGCAGAGTTCTGCAGATTGTGCCGTTTTGCGCCAGCAATGGTGGCAACGGAGCCAGAGAAAGCTATGAGGTTCCAGCAGGGACTTCATTTGGAATTATTACAGCTTGTGGAAGGACACGACTACCAGACGTTTGACGCTGTCTTGACGGCAGCCCGGAGGCACGAGCTTACCCAGCAGAGGTTGGCATCGAGGGCAGGAGGTCAGAAGAGATCTCATTCCCAGGTTGGAGGAGGAGCAATGCAGCGAACATCGGCACCAGCACCCGGTGTACGTATTCATGATGCAGGAGCGCCGCGGAGGACGGCCGTGTCAACTAATACAGCGCCAGTTCGGCATCAGCAGCCGAGGAACCAGCAACAGCGTCAGGGAGCACCCCAGGGCTGTACATTCTGTGGGAAGGCAGGGCACACGAGGGAGGTGTGCCGGTCAGCGAATGGCTTATGCTTGAGGTGTGGTAGTTCAGACCACCGTATTTCTACTTGTCCTATGATGCAGAGGCCAGGAGGGCCAGCTCAGCAGTTTCCAGCATTGCCAGCTCCGGCGGCAACCCCGAGTGGGGGGCCAGTATTAGCAGTAAGGCCCCTAGCCCAGCGTCTACCAACGCAGGCTCAGATGTTCCGCCAGGCACAGGAAGCCGAAGGCCCTCAGAGGCAGCAACAGCATGGTCGAGGAAGGCCGCAACAAGGGGCTCCGCGGGGCCAGGCTCTCACCTTGACCTTGGAAGAGGCTCTAGCGTCTAGTGACGTGGTGGCAGGTAAAATTCTCGTCACCTCATTTTCTGCTGTAGTATTATTTGATTCAGGCGCTACTCATTCATTCATCTCTGCACAATATGCTACACGGATTGGACTAGTGTTTGAGGCATTGCCGGAGAGGATGGATATACTCACCGGCAATGGGCTCGTAGAAGTGAGCAGAGTGCGCTTTTCATGTCCGGTAGTGGTGTGTGGGCATTTATTACCCGCATCATTGATCGAATTCCCTATGGGGAATTTTGATGTTGTTCTTGGCATAGACTGGTTGAGAGACAGTCATGCGACCATTGATTGTAGAGGAGGTAGGGTCATATTCAGCATTCCTGGGATGGAGCAGTTCATCTTTACTCGAACCTTGAAGAATCAGGCCGGAGGCGTCATCTCAGCAGCAGTGTCAGAGCCAGGACAGATTCCGAGAGTGGTCGAAGATTTTCTCGACGTCTTCCCTAATGAGCTCCCAGGGATACCCCCAGTCAGAGAGGTAGAATTTAGCATTGAGTTGAACCCTGGAACGAGGCCTATTACAGACAGAGTTTACAGAATGTCGCCGTCAGAACAGGATAAGTTGTATCAACATGAAGAAGAGTTGAAGTCTAAGGGATTCATCCGAGACAGTAAATTACCCTGGGCCGCGCCAGTGATTCTAGTTCCCAAGAAGGATGGGTCGACGAGGATGTGCATCGACTACCGCAAGCTGAATGCAGTAACAGTGAAGAATAAGTATCCGCTACCAAGGATTGATGACCTGTTTGACCAGTTGAGCAAGGCCAGTGTCTTTTCCAAGATCGATCTTCGGTCGGGATACTATCAAGTAAGAGTCCGGGAGCAAGACATACCGAAGACAGCATTCAGATCTAGATACGGGCATTATGAGTTTTTAGTAATGCCCTTTGGACTAACCAACGCACCCGCAGTATTCATGGATTTAATGAACCGCATCTTTCTGTCGTACTTGGATAAATTTGTGGTGGTGTTCATAGATGACATTCTTGTCTATTCCAGCAGTGAAGAGGAGCATGGGAAACATCTTAGGACTGTCTTGCAGACATTGAGGGAGCATCAACTTTATGCGAAGCTCGACAAGTGTGAATTCTGGTTAGATCACATTTCGTTCCTAGGGCATGTAATTTCTGGGGCAGGAGTGTCAGTGGATCCGAAGAAGATTGAGGCCGTAGAGCATTGGCCAGTCCCGAGAACGGTTGTAGAAGTGCGAAGTTTCTTGGGATTAGCTGGTTACTACAGAAGGTTCGTGGCGGACTTTGCCAAGATCTCTGTGTCCGTAACGCGTTTGACGCACAAGGACGTGGAGTTTGTTTGGTCAGCTAGCTGTCAGGCATCATTTGAAGAATTGAAGAAGAGGTTGATCTCAGCCCCGATCTTGACGCTTCCGGTAGGAGCGGGAGGCTTTACAGTATATTGTGACGCATCTGGGAAGGGTCTTGGATGTGTGTTGATGCAGCATGGAAAGGTGATAGCATATGCGTCTCGGCAGCTTCGAGACCATGAGAAAAATTACCCGACTCACGATTTGGAGTTAGCAGCTGTGGTGTTTTCACTCAAGTTGTGGAGGCATTATTTGTACGAGGATCGGGTAGAGATTTATACTAATCATAAGAGTTTGAAATACGTATTCACGCAACGAGATTTGAATATGAGGCGAAGAAGATGGTTAGAACTGCTGAAGGATTTTGATTTAGATCTTCAGTATCATCCAGGCAAGGCGAATATAGTTGCAGATGCACTGAGTAGGAGAAACAGTGCCTTTAACCTGACCTCGCAGAAGCATATTTTAGAAGACCTTCAGAGTATGGGAATCGAAGTAGTTTTGCCAGGGGATATAGGAAGAATGACCAGTATACAGATCCAGTCAACCTTAGTAGAGAGGATAAGGGCAGCACAAGCAGGAGATCTACAGATTCAGAAGTTACGGTCGGAGTGTGAATCAGGCCGTAGGAAGGAGTTAGTGATTCATGAAGATGGTACGCTCAGGTTTGGAAATAGACTCTGTGTACCGAGTGGAGACCTTCGGCAAGAAGTTATGTCCGAAGCTCATAGTTCTATTTACTCCATTCATCCAGGAGGAACGAAGATGTATCGAGATATCAGGCAGTTCTTTTGGTGGAATGGCATGAAAAGAGAGATAGCGAGATTTGTATCCAAGTGTCTGGTCTGTCAGCAGGTGAAAGCCGAGCAGCAGAGACCAGCAGGGTTGCTCCAGCCGCTTCCTATCCCAGAATGGAAATGGGAGCACATCACGATGGATTTTGTGACCGGTTTACCTAGATCCCCGGCTGGCAAGAATGCAGTCTGGGTAATAGTAGATCGACTCACGAAGGTCGCTCATTTCCTTTCCTTCCGAGTTGGACAGACTACTGAGCAGTTAGCAGAAATGTATATGAAACAGATAGTAAGGCAGCACGGTGTTCCAGTTAGTATAGTATCAGATCGGGATATGCGGTTTACTTCCCATTTTTGGCGGAGCTTATACCAAAGTTTGAAAACCAAGTTGAGATTCAGTACTGCTTATCTTCCATAAACTGACGGGCAATCAGAAAGAACCATTCAGACGTTAGAAGATATGCTACGGGCATGTACCTTGGATTTTGGTGGATCTTGGGAGGATCACCTTCATCTAGTGGAGTTCTCCTATAACAACAGCTATCATGCTAACATTCAGATGGCCCCGTTCGAAGCATTGTACGGAAGGAAGTGCAGGTCCCCTTTGGCATGGGACGACGTTGGAGAACGAAAGTTGTTGGGACCAGAGATGATCACACAGACTGTGGAGATAGTTAAGTTGGTCAGAGAGCGCCTTCGAGTTGCGCAGGACCGACATCGTCATTGGGCAGATCAGCATCGTAGGCCTCTAGAGTTCAGAGCGGGCGACCAAGTATTTCTGCGGATTTCACCTACTCGGGGTATCATCAGATTTGGAACCCGAGGAAAGCTTAGTCCAAGATACGTTGGTCCTTTTAGGATTCTCACTCGGGTAGGCGATGTGGCTTATCGACTTGCCCTTCCACCTTCGTTAACTGGCATACATGATGTGTTTCATGTATCCCAGTTACGTGGGTATGTCCCGGATCCGAGTCATGTCCTCGATCATTCTGAGTTAATCGTTGGTACCGACCTAACTTACGAGGAACAACCCGTATCTATTTTAGACCGGCGAGAGAAGGTACTTAAGAATCGGACGATCAGCCTTGTCCGTGTTTCTTGGAACCATCACTCTCCGGGAGAGTCAACCTGGGAGCGCGAGGACGAGATCAGATCTCGGTATCCGTATTTGTTTGACTGATAAGGTATATTTTTGCACCTTATTGACACGATTCCATGCTTATCTGCACCTGCTTATTTTGCACCTTGTGATGTATGATAATAACTGCTATGATAGTTAACTTGTATATGATTGTGCCTTGCTTACCCTGATTTCACTATCCTGTCTTGGCTGGAATTCTGAGGACGGAATTTTTCTAAGAAGGGTAGAGATGTCACTCCCCGATCCTGGAATACGTATTTTAATACGTAAACCGATAAACCGTATTTACCTTGTATTTATACTGTATTTATATGCTGTATTTCTTCATGTATTTCCCAAAAATATTCAAAAAAAATATTATTTCGTAATTTATTATCTGCATTTGGGCCTACAGTTTTGGCTCATTTGGGAAACCTATTCTTGGTTCACCTTGGTTCATCATGAACCCATGGGTTCAAGATTCTATATAATAACTCAACTCATTCTCTCTCCTCTCATTTATTTTCTCTCATTTACTTTCCTCCACCAACCAAGGCAAGTACCAACTTGCTCAAGAGATGGATCCATAAATGTTGTTGATGTTTTCTTACAAAATTATTTGTCAAAATATGTTCTTCTCCTTATTCTATACTAGTTTAGAACTTGAAATTTTCTATTTTGAAGCTTTAATCTTTGTAGATCTAGGTTTTAACCATTTTCGGATTTTTTTAGTTTTGATCTAGCAAACTTCATTATTTTCAAGTTTGGATGGTTCCATGTTGTAGAGAATTTTGTTCTACCCCATTTTGACCTAAGGAAGTTCCGATTTGGGCTCCGGATGAAGGTTTTGTGTAGTTTGGAAGCCATGGTTGCTTGGCTCCTCTTCTCGGACAAGTGGAGAAGAAGAGCAGTACTTGACCGCATGAATCTTCATGCGGCAAGTCTCTGGCCGCATGGCATTTCCAGCCGCATGAGACTCGTTCGAGCTCAGCCGCATGGAAGGTCCTTCCTAGCCGCATAAGACTTGCTTGAGTACTTGACCGCATGAATCTTCATGCGGCAAGTAATTGAGCCGCATAGCCTTGTTCAGACTGAGCCGCATGAGCTCCTGTCGTATGGACTTCATGCGGCTAGCCTTCGCAGCCGCATGAGTTCTTTTGTACCCAGCCGCATATGCGCTACTATTTTGGGCCGCATAAAGCTCATCCATCATCCAGCCGCATATGTATCGCCCATGCTCAGCCGCATAAGGCTTCGTCTGATCCTAGCCGCATATGCTGTTGAACCCCGGCCGCCTGGCGATTGCTCCCTTCGCAGCCGCATACGCTGACACCCCTTCGTCCGCAAGAACCCGACCTTCCAGCCGCATGCGCCTTGGGGGCTCTCTGAGCCGCATGAGCGTGTAGTCCCAGCCGCATGAACCAGTATTGACCCGGCCGCATGGACTCACTCCCCTTGGGCCGCATGGACTTTTGTGCCCTATATTGTTACCTTATTATTATTATTATTATTATTATTATTATATATATATATATTATATGCCCATTTTATATCCTTACGCCTTTTGTCCCGAGCATGATATGAGCACTAATGTGACCCCGGAGAACAAAGTGTTCCTACCTGATACATGTACATGAATGTCCCAGTTCTTGTTCATGCTCGACAAAAGACTCGTAACTCCACGTGGCGTATTTGCAATGATGCATTACACTAAGGAGGGTAGAACATGTTGACATACTGATTGACATGGATCCTCTTTAGGGTACTCGTACTAAAGTACGACTTTAGGAGGATAATCATGCAGGCCACAGCATGTGAGTCCAAGATTTCACATAGGGTTAAACTAGGCAACTAAATATACTAGATGCATGGGGAGGGCAAAATCCCGAGATCGTGTTACACCAGCCGCCTTGAGATATTGTCTCGACGCGCCGGCTGGTCTCCACGGATACGGTGTCATCTGCAACGAGTGGATGACTGTATCCGATTAATTCCTGCTACATATTATATGTTTTAGCAATGTGGCCTTGCGAGGGACCTGTGCTCAATCATACCTGTCTACGCGAACCCTTGGGTTGGCTAGCCTCGCTGGAAAGATACGATCTGAGGATTTTCTAATAACATGACGCGAGGATAACCTCGTTCCACTAGAAACGCGTAGACTTGATTGGTCGTGAAAACGACTTGCTTGTATCCTATTACCTTCCGTGAGTAACTGAGGGAAGCGGACTGTCATGGTACGTGATCCAACCCATGTTCTTGTTTGATTGTTGGGTTGGTTATCGTACTATGATAGGCTGTGGACCGAAGTTATGAACGAAAGACTTATTCTGGTTGTGAAGTGCTACTTCTGTGAATGACCGAGGAACATGGTTTATCGTGGTACATGATCCAACCCATGTTCTTGTTTGATTGTTGGGTTGGTTATTGTGCTGCGATAGGCTATCGACCGAAGTCACGATCAGGAGATTTTATTGTTTATACCCTTTAACTTATGCGAAAGTTATAGAGTACGACGCGTCCCGACTCCATGCGGCACCTTTTGTCCTTGTTTGGTTGTAAGGGTGCCATATAGGTTCGAGGATGTGGCGCCACCCTATAATGGTAGCATAAGTATTACTATTATCATTCATTCTATTAACTGGGTTTAGTCTTAACTCTTGTGCCCCTTTGGCGGTACTTGCTATTCGGGGCTGACCCCGCTGGTTTGTTTGGCCAGATCCCATAGCAGAGCCAGAGGACACGATCTTCCTCCCTGACATCCATGGTACATACTAGGAGCATGGCAGTTCGGGGACTCGAGTGGGTTTCTTCTCCACCACTCCTGCTTATACTTTTGCGGCGTTTAGCCACCGGCACCTGTTAGCCGGATTACTTGATAATTTGTGTCAGTACATAATTGTAATTAAACAGACTGCAGCTGTGTATAATTTTGTACTCCTGACTCTCCGAGATAGCTAAATTATGAAGCTAGTCTCTCATGATCATTTTGATACAGCGTCGGGGACGCCTTACTGCTTTATCTTTAATGCTCATCTTTTGCTGATGTGATTTGATTGATTGAGACATAGAACTCTGGGGGACCATAGGAGACTTGATTGTAGCATGTACCCCCCTAGTCTCTCGACAGCCACGATCGCCGTATGACGTTACGTACCTTATATGGTGTAGCTGGCCTAGTCCGTCTCCGTATTTCGGTACTGGGGCGTGACAGTTATTGGGGATAAAGTCCCCAAACGTCGTCTCTATCCCGAGAATCGAAGAGTCTCTTTCAGCAACTCTATAAATAGGAGTCGTTCAGAGAGAGATTTTCCTCTTTCACCTTCTCCTCCTTTGACTTCATCATACCTTCTGCTATGGCTCCAAAAGTTTCTAAGTCGATTAGTGCGGCGGCCAAAGGAAAGAGACTTGCTTCTCCGTCGAGAGCGGCAGACACTTCTTCCATTCATTTCGATGTGCAACCTTCTCCCAAGAGTAAGGATGGTGAACAGACGATGACTTGAAATTTCAAATGGCCGTAGTGTCACGCCCCAGAACCAGAATACTGGAGAGCGGGGGCAGACATAGCCAGCTACGTATAACGGAATAGGATCCACACCGCTATACGGTCAACACCGCTATACGGTCACGGCTGTCTAGATATGTGAGGGTTTCACTACAATCTATCAGTCTCTTAAGGTCATAAAATAGCCTATTGTCTCAATCTCAACCAACTAATAATAATCACAAGATATCAGATCTCCAAATATACAATTGTAAGGCGTCCCAAACATTACATATCCAGATGATCATGAAGCTAGTCGTTACAAAATGTGAGGACTAGCAAGAGTTCAGTCATACATGATCAACCCCCGGGGATTGTCAATCATGTTACAGCCCGTAGGCAGACAGTAAGTAAGCACAATCGAGCTAACACTTGCTCGTCGGCTAAACGCCTCAAAAGAATAATTTACAATATTACAGTGGGAGAACAAAGAAACCCACTCGATGCCCTGGTTACGCCTGGTGACCACCATCAGGCTGGAAAGCAGGGAGATCCTTTGGTGCTACTCCGATATCTGGCCATACAAAACCAGCTGGGTCAGACCCCAGAAAGAGCAAGTGCCACAAAGGAGGCTTCACTTAAGAACTAAAACCAACAAATCATTAGCATTCAACATGTAAGAAAACAACAATAAATAACGCAGATTGAGGTTTGTGCACTACCAATGCACTTATCCCAATCAGAGAAAAATAATTAAGAGAAACATCATTAACATACGATAACTGGAGAATCATGCTAAATAGAATATAGCTGGACAATATATGAAGAGAAGACGAAGGTACTATTTCGGAAGCCAGGTTACAATCCTTAAACCAAACAAGGACCGAGATTGTAACCCTTCGCCTGAACAGAACTTAGTCTCTGATCATTTATTGCTAAAGGTACCAATCATTAAGGTAAAAAGGAGAGTGAGTACAATGATAAAAGTGACAATAAAGAGTACAATATGCTAGAGTGACAATAGAGTACAATCGTTATAGTAACAATCTGGAGTGACAATCATTATAGTGACAATCTGGAGTGACAATCATTATAGTGACAATCTGGAGTGACAATCCTTCAATCATTCTGGTACAATCTTACAATCAATCAATTCTAGACAATACTATACTGGACTAGACTCCATCCAAGCAATCACGGCCAATCATTGCCTACGGCTTCCTATATTAACTAATTAGGGTTATCACAATCCTAGTTACTAGCAAGATACAATGAGATGCTCCAAGTAGTCACAGGCCCTGCAGCTATCCAGGTTATCCAGGCAATTATTATAGTGACAATCTAGAGGGTACAATGCATTATAGTGACAATAGAGTTCAATCATTTGCGTGACAATGGTGGGTGCCCCACATAACAGTGGGCTGGAAATGTGCCCTACTCGTCGGCAGGCTACAAGTCCAATCATTTGCGGCCGGGATAACGGGATCGCCTGTAACTGGGGAACATCTCTTCATGACTAGTGAATTATACTAATCATTAACCTTAGTCCAATTCAGTAGGTACTCCTGACCATGGTACTCAGGAGTCCCCTCCTAGACATGATGCAAGACATGACTGGATTATTTGTACAAGCACAATCGCCCACGGTGTCAGGATTAATTATACAGGTCATGTCATGTCAGGTAGCCGTCGCAACAGCTATTCAAAATATATCAGGTCAGGTTATCATATCAAGTGTACTAGTCAGGAGTGTGCCACGACGGGCCACTTATTAGGTCATGCTCAATTATCAATTCCAAACATATCAAATAAATTCGTGATTATCAAGTTCAGGACAAAAGGCGTAAGGATATAAAATGAACGTAAAATATCTAATAAAATATTAATATACAGGGCTATAGAAGAGCCAAGCTTAAAGAATTAAGACCAAAACTCCAAGAGCCAATGGGTCAAGCAAGGGGTTCAGGGTGCAACGTACGCACAAGGGCCCGCACAGCGTACGCACAAGGGCCCGCACAGCGTACGCACGAAAGCACGCACGCAGGAGAGCTAAAGTACGTACGCAGGAGAGCTGCGTACGCGAAAAGTCACGCACGCAGGAGAGCTGCATACGAGAAAAGTCACGCACGCAGGAGGGCTGCGTACAAGAAAAGTCACACACGCAGGAGAGCTGCGTACGAGAAAAGTCACGCACGCAGGAGGGCTGCGTACGAGAAAAGTCACGCACGCAAGAGAGCTGCGTACGCGAAAAGTCACGCACGCAGGAGGGCTACGTACGAGAAAAGTCACACACGAAGGAGAGCTGCGTACGCGAAAAGTCACGCACGCAGGAGAGCTGCGTACGCGTAAAAACACGCACGCAGAAGACACGCTTCCAACAGGAAGCACGCTCAAGGCTGCGTACGCACAAAAGCACGCACGCAGGAGACACGCTTCCAACAGGAAGCATACCCAAGGCTCAGTGGCGTAAGCTAAGAAGCTTTGCACACTGCTCACTGTCTTCTCCAAACAGCAAGAACTCCATTGTTGAACCCAAGCTTCAAGGCATCACAACTTGGCCATCCGAACTCCAAATCCGGATTTCCAAAGCTCCATCTTGGGTGAAATCGAAATCTCTTCCACATGGAAACATCAAAACCCATAAACATCCAACTAAAATAGATCAAACCACGCAAAATCCGAAAATAAGGAAAACTTAGATCTAGAACAATGGAGACTCCAAATCACAAAATTTCAAGTTCTAATGTTGATCACCATGTCCTAATCTAGCTAATGGACAAATAAAAGAGGGTTCTCAAGTGATAGCAAGGTGCACTTGCCTATGGGTGTGGTGAGTTGTGAGGAGGAAGAGGAAGAAGAAGAAATTAATGGAGGTTGTAATGAAGAGAGAGAGAGAGTTAGGTGGGGATTATAAAGAGGATGGTTGTGGTGGAAATGAGGGAGGAGCTTAGGCTAAGGTGTTCCAATCATATAGAACCAAACCAAACCAACCCAAACCAATTAAAATCGAGCCAAGCTTAAAACCCCAAAATACGAAAAATATCGAAATTCCACAAGTTGAGAAAAATAAAAATACATGCCAAAATCCAGATACGAGTATAAATAAGAAATACGGGAAATGAGGGTGACACGTAGCGCATATTTTCGTGCACGGGGCTGTCATACACTGCCTCTGCTATAAACCTGGTCAATGTATGCCCTATCTCGTCTAGACCACATGTGTTCTATACGATAAGGTTGCATAGACTGAGTCGCATAACCGCTGCTTATTCGAACTTGAACTGGCTGAGTGCCTCAAGATGAATCTGTAGGAACTTTTCATGACCGAGCCGCATAGGTGCCGCATGAGCACTTTACGATTGGGTCACATGAATACTGTAAGATTGGGTCGCATGATCGCCTTGTGACTGATCCGTTCGAGTATTGGACCGCATGAGTTTTTCATGACTGAGCCGCATGATAATGACCGAGCCGTATAAATGCTGCATGAGTGTTTCATGAAGCCGGCCTCACAACTGTGGACTGTATGAGTTCTATTTTGGTTGGGCCGTCTAACTGACTAGGCCTCATAACAGAGTTCTTTGTTGTTATATGACTATCTTCTTTACTTTTGATTTTTGTAGCATCCGTGTCGAAGGCTGAGACCATTACGAAGGAAGAGGTGCTGTCCCCTTCCATCAAACAAGAGTCCCTGTCTGCTAAAGTTGAGGTGAAAGAAGAGATGGCGTCCATCGGGGAGGGGATTGCTCTCAAGAAGGAGTCCAAGTCTGAGGGCAGTAGTATTGGGAGTTCTGACCCTCCCGCCCCCGCCGCAGACTCCGGTCAGATAGATCTTTCGTATGTGAAATGGCTAGGGGAATGGTATATGCCTCAGCACGGCTATGATCCTTGACTGTAGGGATCTGTGGGCTACCATGTATTAGACGTTCGTATCCTGCCTTTGTACTTCCATCTGTCTATAGCTGTAGCCTTCGTTTCGCTTCTTTTACAATTCTTTACTGGAGGTATAGTCCTGTGAATGTAACTGATCTTGAATGACCAGAGTATGTTCACTCCATCCTATTCGTGGTATTTTGTGGTGCTTGTACTAGAGGGCCTAATACAGCATTTGTAAAGGACATCCCACTGGGGGATTTTTGTGGACCTATTGCTCTTTTGTGCATCTGAAAATGCGAGCAAATAGATTTGAATGATATTTTGTGGACCTACTACTCTTTGGTATACCGATGGTGTGAGTAATAGATTAGGATAATTTTTTTTGTGGACTTATCATCATTTTTGTGTACTGACGATGCGAGTACTGATAATAAGTGGAGAGGAAACCAATGTATTTACTCAGAGGTAATGAGGACGTGGTAAATACGGGTCAAAACAAAGCCTTCCTACTCAGAGGTAATGAGGACATGTTAGGGGTAGGCATGACAGGGATACACAGAACAACTCAGAGGTGCTATCAACGTGGAAGTTCTATGCATTGGGTGATTTGTTTGTGATGGACGAAAAAATAACTCAGAGGTAATATGGACATGGTTGCTTTTTTTCTGTTGGGGAGTTTTGTGGACCTATAACCCTTGTTGTGCACTGACAGTGTGAGTAATAGATTAGGATAAGTTGTATGGACCTATTATCCTTCTGCGAACCGGTGGTACGGGTAATAGATTTTGAGACAAATTTTTGGCGAAAGAAAAGCTATGACCAGGGGGTTCATAGATACGACCAAGAGAATTCATTCGGAGTAATCAGAGAGTAAGTTCAGTGGTACTTGAGGGTACGTAACTCAACAATCTGGAAGATTTGAAGTCAGAGTGTAAGTTCAGCGATACCTACGGGTATATGACTCACAATCCGAGAGATAATTGGACGGTGTCGTTTAGACATAGTATTTCTTAAGGAAGTTGCCGTTGATGGGCATCATGAGCAAGTCTCCATTTTGTTTTGCGAGACGATACGTGCCGTTGGAGAATACGGTCTCGGTGACGAACGGACCCTCCCACTTAGATTGGAATTTGTCGGGGGTCTTGTGACTCATGACCATTGGTCTGCGAATGGCCAAGACAAGATCGCCTACTTGGAATATCCTCTACTTGACTTTCTTGTTGAAAGCTCGAGAGATGCGCGCTTGGTAGAGCTCTATGCTTTGTTGAGCTTGTAAACGCTTTTCATCTAATGCTTCTAACTCCTGTAGCCGTCGGCGGTAGTTATCGTCTACTGTCAACCGGTGGGTGAGGGCCACTCGAAGTGAGGGAATCTGAGTTTCCAATGGGAGGACTGCCTCACTCCCGTAGACCAAGGAGAATGGTGTATTTCCTGTAGCCGTCCGAATCGTCGTCCGATACGCCCATAGGCACTCACCAAGCTTTTCATTCCAGTCGCATTTGTTTGCAGACACAAACTTTTTGAGGAGCTTGATTATGGTTTTGTTGAATGCTTCAGCCAGACCATTGGCCGAGGAATTATATGCTATCGAGGCCATGTTCTGAATTCGATTCTTATCACAAAATTGATAGAAAGTTTGGCTTGCGAACTGCGGACCATTATCGTGGATAATCCTCCGGGGTAGTCCAAAACGGTAGATGACGTGATGTTTTATGAAGCTAATTACGTTCGATGTCTTGACCTCTGCCAACGGAATACTTCTGCCCGTTTGGAGAAGTAATCGGTGATTGCAAGTATGAACCGATGCCCACTAGACGACGGCGGGGTGATTGGCCCAATGACGTCCATTCCCCATGCTTCGAATGGCCAAGAGGCCACTGTCGGGTGCAAGAATTCAGATGGCAGATGTATGAAATCTGCATGGATCTGGCAAGTCTTGCACTTCTTTGCATAATCAACTGCATCTGCGACCATTGTGGGCCAGTAATAACCCATCCGGCGAAGACGATCTTGTAATTTCGGGCCAGGTTGGTGAGCCCCACAAGTACCGTCATGAGCTTCACGTAGGGCTTCTTTGGCTTCTATATTTGACAGGCATCTTAGTAGTAGTCCATCGTAGGATCACTGATATAACATTTTGTCTCCGTATCGTAGAAGAATCTGAGGGAGCGTCTTCTGATTGAGGTGGCTTCCTTCACATTCTCTGGCAGAATTCCATAGACCGCAAAGTCGATGAGTGGGCGTCTCCAGTCTTGTATGTCGTTGGTTATCTGGGAGGAGCAACTCATACCCAGTTGAAGATTATTTCGGGGGCAGACCAGTTCATGGCCTATTATGTCGACTATATGATGAGCATTATTTGGGAGTGCCAAGGAAGCGGCAAGACCGGCCAGGGCATCGGCTTCGATATTTCGAAGCCTAGGAACGTGCTCTATAAAGAACCCCTCCAGGGTTGTAATGATAGCCACTGCTGTCTGATGATAGGGAATCAGGTCCTCATTGCGGACCTCGTATGAACCCCGGATCTGGTTAACAATCAACTGTGAGTCACCATAAGCTTCCAGGTATCTGATCCCCACTTCTTTTGCGAGTTGGAGCCCAATGACTAGAGCGTTATATTCGGCTACGTTGTTCGAACAGGGTTCTGTAAGGGAATACGCCCGATTGACTACTAGTCCGGAGGGAGAAATTAATACCACCCCGACTCCAGCGACGATATCGCCTTGTGGCCCCGTTCTTGAAGCACCGTCGAAGAACATTCGCCAAATGGCGTTGTGCGAAGTCATGTTCGAGGCAACGACTTTATCAGGAATTTCTTCATAAATTCTAGCTGTTTTTGAGCCTGGATGGGCTGCTAGGAAGTCGGCCAGGGCTTGACCCTTGATAGCTTTCTGCGAAACAAAAACCATGTCATAAGGGAATAATAGTATCGCCCAGGTAGCTAGACGAGAACTGAGTGCGCCTGGCTTGGTCATGAGAACCCTGAGGGAATTGACTCATGAAATCATATGGATGGTCTGCCCTGTCACATAGTGTCGTATTTTCTGAATGGCGAACACTAGGGCAAGGCACTCCTTCTCCACGACAGTGTACCTATGTTCAGGTCCTATCATCATCCGACTGAGATAGTAAATAGCTTGTTCATGTCCCGCATCATTATTCTGTGCTAGCAGAGCACCGAGGGAGTGTTCCATCGCCCGTACATAGAGTAGGAAGGGCTTTTCGACGATCGGGGCTACCAGAACTGGCGGATTCATTAGGTACTCCTAATATCATCAAAGGCACGTTGACATTCCTCGTTTCATACAAAAGAGACACATTTTCTCATGAGTTGAGTGAAGGGTTGGCATCGTCCTGAGAGGTTAGATATAAACCTCCTGATATAAGATAGTCTTCCCTGAAGGCCGCGGAGTTCGCGGAGGTTCTTTGGTGGGTTCATCTCCAGGATTGCTTTTATTTTGTCGGGATCTATGTGAATGCCCCGAGAAGTAATGACAAAGACCAAGAACTTTTCGCTGGATACCTCCAGAAAAGACTTGGTGGGATTCATCTTCAGGTTGTGTGCCCGCATGAGGTCGAACACTGTTCTCAAGTCGTGTAAATGATCGTTTTTGGAGCGACTCTTGACGGCGATGTCGTCTACGTAACACTCCAGCATTTTGCACAAATGATCTCTGAAGATGGCACTCATAGCCCATTGATATGTTGCACCGGCGTTCTTCAGGCCAAAGGGCATGACCGTATAACAATATACGTCGATCGACGTTCGGAATGACGTATGCTTCTCATCATCAGGAGCCATCTTGATTTGATTGTATCCCGAAAAGCCATCCATAAAGGACATGCGCTCAAAGCCGCACGTATTATCGATCATTATATCGGTGATCGAAAGAGAGAATTCGTCCTTAGGGCAAGCCGCATTCAGATTGCGAAAATCGATGCAGATTCGAATTTTCTCGTTCTTCTTGATGACTGGCACTACGTTGGCTACCCAGTCTGGGTGCTGCTCTTCACGGATGAAACCGCTAGTTACAAGCTTGTTTACTTCTGTCTCGATGGAATTCATGATGTCTGGACGAAATTGTTGCTGCTGTTGCTTGACTGATTTTGCGTCTGGATAGATGTTGAGCTTATGGAGTGCAATTTCGGGGTTCATCCCTGGCATGTCTTCATAGCTCCAGGCAAAGACGTCGATGTATTCTCTGACAAGTTGTAACAGCGACTTCCGCTCGTCGTCTGTCAGACTTTTACTAACAAAAATTAGCTTTAGACATGATTCATTGCCGAGGTTCACTTGCATAACCTCATCTTCAGTAGAAGGGTCACGAAGTTCGAAGCGTTTCTCCTATTGTGCATCTAGTTACTGGACCCACGGCTCCAACTCAAGAGGTTCAAGTAGGTCTTCGTCTTCTTCTTCAACATCAGCGGATGTCATATTGGCAGATAATGTCTGTCTGAATATATCCCCAATACTGCTATCGGAGTCATAAATAGGTAACTCGGACGAATGGGAGTGCCACTCACATTCTTCGTCAGAACTTTTGGGCGTTGTAGGTGGAGTAACATACCCGAGGCCGCGTCTGGATTTGTGATAATGATCCTGAGGCTTTCCTACCGGTGCCGGCGGCTGTAGAGGCAATCATCGACTACTGCCATAATTTAGACCCGGGGTAGCCTCCATGTTGTACCCCTGCTTTTGCATAAAGTACTTGGCTTGAGGACTATACAAATAGAGCGGTAATCTCCTGGCTTCGGATCCGAGGTCGGACTCTTGTGGCGTGAAAGATTGAGGACCTTCTTTTCGGCCAAAGTTGATTGTGTGATCCCTTCCTCTTCTGTCTGAGACCGGAAAGTAAGAGCCTTTTATGGGATCAAGTCGATTTGGGGTATGGACAGTTGTCACCTGTGTGTGCAGGCTAACGTCTAGACAGTCCCGTGTGGCATACGTTAGATTAGGCTTATCATACTCAGAATAGTCTAACGGCAGCCTCTTATTGATGAAATAAGGAATTTTATCCACCGGGATTACATCATCAGGAGAGGGGCTATCCGCCTGTGTAACCACATATTTGGCGAGTTCTCCATCCTCCTTGGCCACCCCCTGCGAGCTCAGAGTTTGGGACGCTATCTTGGACAACTTGACCACCAAGGGTTCTGCTTGAGGTATTGACCTGGCTGGGAGTGTTAGATCAACACTTGGCTGCTGGCTCGTCTTGGGAAGACGGATAACCATTGGCTCGGCAAGGGATTTTGTGTCTTCTGGTCGTCTTGGAGCAGATTTTGGCAATCAGATTACCATCGGTGTTACCGAGGTCTTCGCATCTTCCGGTTGCCTTTGATTGGACTTTGGCAGCCGAATCACCATTGGTCCTATAACAGGTTTTGGCTCCTGGCTGGATCTCTGGAGACGGATGATCATTGGTTCCGACTGTACAGGTGTGACAGGAGAACCGAGCACTTCTTTTTGTAAGGTTGCGACAAGGGGTACGGTCCTGCCCGATTTGCGGGCTTGGAGACGGATTCTCAAGGGTTCTTCTGGCCCTGTGATGGCCTCCAGCTCGTCCGTTATATGTTTTCTGGATTCGTCATATAGACAAGCCTCCGAAGAGTAATAAGATTCAACCCCTTTGAAGGGATCAATGTCGGCGAATTCGGTCTTCACGAAATCGTGCTTGCTGACATATTTGAAACATTGGTGAAGGGTGGATGGCACGATCATATAGTCATGTATCCACGGACGTCCCAGGAGGATGTTGTAGGAGGTGTCTGTATCTACGACGTAGCAGGTAACTTCCGTCTTCAGGTCACCAATCTGGCATTTCAACCGGATCTTCCCTAGGGGATAGCTTCTTCCTGAGTTAAAACCGCTAATGGCAGTGTTGGTTGCTGCTAGTCGGTGCATAGGGATGCCAAGAAGTTGGAGCAGGCTTTTCGGGATGATGTTTATTGACGAGCCCGGGTCGATATGCATCCGATCTACCTTGATGTCGCCTATGTATCCAGTGTAGTACAAGGGTGATCATGCAAGTTGGTCTTAATCAACATGTCCTGCGGAGTAAATATGATGTTGGGCATTACATCTGTGCTACCGTCGCCCTGTAGATATGCTGGCGGGTCTTCCCCTGGAGGCTTAACCTGAGCTAAGTAGGCAGCAGCATTCTGGAGTGCTTCGCATAATACGACACGAAGATCTTTGGAGAGCCTTAGGAGCTCGTATAGCGACAACTTTGCTGGCGTATTAGCCAACTGTGCTAATATGTCGAAGTTGTAAGGTCTCTCCAGTTCCTGAGGTACATCACTACGGAGTGGCCTGTCGAAGCGGGTTTCCCTTGTCTTGGACTTATCCGCCAGTGGAGGCTGAGCTGGCCTTGGAACATCAGAAGGAGGCAACGTTGCTGGCTGAGGATCTTCGGATGGACTATCCCGTACGGGCTGGACTTGCGCTCCAGACCGGGTAACAATGTCTGCAGCTTCTTCAGCTTCAGCTGAAATTGTATGGCAGGCTCTAGACTTCCTGTCCTTCTTCTTATTGGTAGGAGATAACACCTCCTGGATAACTTCGGGCACCAAGTCTGGATGCACCCACATGATCTCTCCTTGCGATGTGGTGAGGGGTACCAATCCAGGTGTCTGGCTCCGAGCGGGTAAAAGATTAGTAACCTCCATCGTTGCCCGAGGGACAGGTATTACCTCGTCTGGAGTGCTTGTTGGAGAAAAGTCGCCAAACTGAATAGATACCATGTTTGCTGCCACGGTAACCTCTTCAAAGTCTATCGATAGAGCTTTGGAGTCGATAAGACTTTGAATGTACCGCTTCAATTGGAAGTAATCCTGGGTAGCATGATGGACATAGCGGTAGAAGTGACAATACTTTGGGTCCTCCATTTCTGCTGTTCGGGGCTCGCGCCTTGGTGGTGGGAGCTAGATCCTACCCCCTTGCAAGAGCATATCGAAGATAGGTTTGACATGACTATCTTCGAATGAGTAATTGATCTTGGGCTACTGACCTTCCGCCTGTTTTGGTTCGGGCTTCTGAGTCGCATCAGTGACCATGGCCTGTTTGCCTTTATTGTCCCGGTTGGTGGTGGCACCACTGTTGTTGTTACTGGAGGTGGGACCAGGACGTCTGCCCTTATCTTTTTCGTCTGGGATGTGTAATCCTAGCTGGCGAGCCTTCTTCAGTTTTGTCTCTGCATTTGTAGCACTTATGATGAAGGTCGTCCAATCTCTGAACTGATCGTCTCCCATCCAGAGGCTAATTGCAGGGAGCAGCTTCTTCTGGAAGATTTCAATCAAGGAGCTCTCGGAATTGCCTTGGGGCAATCTCATCGCAGTTTGGCAGAATCGCTCGATATAGTTCCTTGTCAGCTCACTCTCTCCATGGACGACGTCCATGAGAGATAACATTGTCACATCATGTCCTACTTTATAGAATCTCTCCAGGAACATGTGCTTGAAGCCGTCAAAAGAATGGATACAGTTGTCGGAAAGGTTGCGGTACCAGTCGAACGCGATCCCCTCCAATGCTCCGATGAATAGTCGCGTGAGGATAGCATCACTATGCGGCAAGTGGTCGGTTGTGACTTCAAAGTAAGTCATGTACCGACTAGCAGAGGTCTTTCCATCATAAGAATCGATATGGAACGGCTTGTACCGCGGTAGAAAAGGCACATCTCTCCATGCAACGGGATATGGCTGCCATATTCTGAGATCTCGAGAGGAGTCTCGAGCATTGAACATTGCCCGAAGCTTCTGGACTTCCCTTATTGCCTCCTTGGCTTCATCTGCAACTGAAGGAACGGATGGTGCTACGGGATCATCACCCAAAGGAGGGGCGGTCGTGTTGGAGTCCACGTTTACTGTGGGTCCCAAGCTTGTTTGTCCGGGCGTCCTCGCTGGTTGAGCTGGCAAGGCGGCTTTGATCTCGTCCACCGACTTGACTAAGGACAGGAGCATGGCTTCAAGCACTTCTAGCTGTTGTCGGTCGGAAGGCGCTTCATGATCGTCGTCAGTCATAAAGATTGTCCTTACGTAGGTAAAAGTGGAAGAGATTGTGGCAGAGGTACTCTCGGTGCCGTACCCTTGTATAGAGAAATTGTCAGAAAATATCGAAATATTGTTTTCGTCAGACTCATAAGGGGTGCTACCCCCTGTGCAGGAAGCCGCATCGTCTTGGTGAGGGTGGTGGCCTTCAGGGAAATCCGATTCTGTTGCAGAGTTCTGGGGATCTCTACCCCCTGTGTGTGCTCTTGGTACACCGGGTTGTCGCATATATTGAGGGGGCTGCTTCCCTAAGCTTCATCTACTCTCAAGGAGGCCGAAGGTGCACCCCCGGGTGCCGAAAGCTTCTTTTTGGATCGAGTGCCTAAATAGACACCCCATGTGGTTGATAGGAACCCCCCAGATGAGGGTCTCCTTGCAATACTGGCCGAGATGGCTGGGCTGGAAGAGCCTGTCTTCTTTTCTCCCTTGCCAGGAGGAACTTTTTGAGTTGAATTACAGGAGGCGAAAGGAAACTCTTCGTCCCCTGGAATTTGCACCTGTCGGACAGGTGCTGGCTGCTGCAGTCGTTGGAAAACTGACTGCCGATCTTCAGGTGCTGCTGATTTATTGCGGCAGCAGTTGATGACGACTTTGGTGCAACGACGTCCCGAGAGGGACTCATTGCATGCCGACACTGCCGTCTCGCGTTTGTGAGTAATCACGTCACGTAAGTAGGTAGGAGGCCGCTCTACCTTTGTACCAAACTTGTGAACTCGGGAATCTCGAGCGCACGGGTGCTTAGGTATCATGTTTGCTCCCTGATCCGTGGCTAGTAAAAGCACTTGCTCTGGATCTTTAGAGGGAGACTTTAAAGACCCACCCGGTCCGTCGACCATGGGGGACTGGACACGAGTGGTTCTGTACAATTTTCCGTCAGGAGCCCGTGTAACAGTCAACGGGGCCCACTGACAGTCAGCAACTTGGACAGTTGACTGGGCTGGTTGGGCCCGCACTGTCCTAGACTTTTTTGACTTAGCGCCCGAAGGCGCATAGTAAAAAGAGTCCAGATTGATAAATCCTGCATCCTCGGTGGGCCGCATGGCGTCGGGCCCGTATGAGAGGCAGTCGAACACAGAGCTTCTGATAGGGTCGCATGAGACGTCCTGTTTGAAGCCAGGATTGGTCGTCGCATGGACCATCTTCTTGCGGTTGGAGCTGGCTGTCGCATGGATCATCTTCCTGCGGCAAGAGTTGGCTGTCGCATGAGTTGTCTGCCTGCGGTCGGAGTTGGCTGTTGTAAGGGCAGACTGTCCATCTCCTCTGTGCGCTCTCCTCTTTGTCCATATGGAGTTCCCTTGTGCCCCCAAAAACTCAGCATCGTAGTATTTTTCTCTGCTGGATTTGGGGACAGTGGTGTCCTCTGCGGTCGGAAACAAAGCCACAGGAGAGTTCTGGTCACCGTCTTGGGCTACAGAAGGAGCTTCTTCGAGAACTTGGTCGGGGGCAACAGTTTTGGGCACCGACGCCGTGCGAGTCCTCTTCGGGTTGGCTCGCTTCTGAGACGGGCTGGCGCTCCCTTCAGAGAGCAATTCTTCGAAGGCTTGTTGGTCAAAGCGAACCACAAGCATCTGCTGCGTAGAGCCAAGCTTGGACGCGTCAGATTGCGTCACTAACTTCTCATCGGAAGAGAAGGATGTCCCCAGCAGAGTCGCCATTGTGTTTGCCATAAAAATCAACAATAGGTATTACAGAACGCTGGAATTGATTGCAAACTCGCTTGTACAAAGACGAACCTAGAAAAAAAACCTAGGAAACAATCTAAGTACAATTGTTTAGTTTTGATTCTGGGAGGTGACGGTGGAGGCTCGGGAAAGTGCTATCAACTCTGCCTTACTCCGTGGACTATCTGATGCAGTCTCTAGCTCTTGAAGATATTGCTTTTTTCTTGAAGGTTGCCAGCCTTTTGTAGGGGTGTGACACCCTGCTATTTATAATAAGATATATTTTGAGCCGCATAGACGGCTTGCGGCCACGTGGCTGATTAGCACGCGAAGACCCGTTCTTGGGCTGCCATCTGTCGATTTGTTAGAATTTTGTTGCAACAAATCTGGGTAGTTAAGGAATTGGTCAGATTGCTACGTGTCTCGTTACGTATAGCATTCTCAGTCTTCGATCATGCGGGGTCGCATGAGACTCATGCATGCGGCTTGGATCATAATTACTCCTGGCTGTATGAAGTTAAGGAAACTTTGAGGCCGCATAACCTGAGCCGCATGAGTTTCATGCGGCTTAGGTGACACTCTTCTGGCCGCATGGAGGCATACGAACCCTGCTTTTGGGCGACGTCTCACGTCTTATCTTTCTTGTCGAAGTGTCAGAACTGTCATGTTTTGCCAGGACTTGTCAGCTTTATCACGAACTGCTCCTCCTTGGTCGTATTTTTTCCTTCTGCAGCTGTTTGTCGACGGGCCGCTTATGTCTTTGAACAGTCATGCGGCTTTCCTTCATACGGACTTGTTCGGCCCAGGGTACCTATGCGGCAATTTGTAATCCGCATAAACCCTATATTTTTTATGCTTCTATAGGCGCGACATCCCTCGCCGACTTCAGGCCTATTGCGTGTTGTAATTATCTATACAAGATAATTACTCACCTCATGTGTTGTCGTATGGAGAGGATTATATAGGGCTTGGTGTCTCGAAATCAAGCGGCTTTCATCAAGGGGCACTCGATTGCTGAGCACAGTCTTCTTGATCATGAGATGGTGAGAGATTTCAACAAGTCGTGGGGGATAAAGGCCTGTGTGAAGCTAGATTTGCGAAAAGCTTATGACACGGTCAACAGGGACTTCCTTTGCCACCTTATGCTTGCTATGGGGTTTGATGAGAGATGTGTGGTGAGTGTGAGGGAGTACATATGCTTCCCCACATTTTTGGTCCTCATACAGGGTACTCCATATGGATGCTTCAAGAGCAACAGGGGACCGCGGCAGGGGGATCCCCTTTTCCCGTACCTATTCACTCTGGTGATGGAGTACTTCACTTGTATGATGGACCTGGCTGTGCATAGTAGGAAGATTGTCCCTCTTTTCAGACAGGTCAAGCCGGTGGTGTCTCACTTGATATATGCTGACGACCTCTTGGTATTCCTGTATCCATCTATGAGGGGGATGAGGGCACTTTCAGATATTATGAAGGAGTTTGGAAGGCTGTCCGATCTTTAGCTGAATAGGGAGAAGAGCAGGGTTTATTTCAGCTCTCAGTGTACCCTCAAGGAGGAACGGGCCCTTGCTCTAGGAGTGGAGAAAGGAGAGTTACCGGTGAAGTATCTGGGGGTTCCGTTGACGGTCAATTATGCTAGGGATCAGGATTGCCTCAGTCTGGTGGATTTTGCCTAAAGGAGAGTGGAAGGCTGGCAGGCAGTTGGACTGTCCTTTGGTGGCCGTATTGAGCTGGTGAGGTATGTTATATCTGGCATTACTATGTTCTGGTTGCAGTCGATCCAGATTTCGGTAGCTACCATAAGAAAGGTGGAGTCCATTTGTGCTAATTTCATCTGGAGAGAAGGTATGCATGCGATCGCTTGGGAACAACTCTGTCGGGCCCGGAAGGAAGGAGGAGTGGGGTTGCGACCTCTTCGGACGGTTAGAGAGGCATCTGGGATGAGGATGGCGTGGCAGTTCATCAAGGGAGGTTCCCTATGGACAGAGTGGCTGGCTAACAGATATGTGCGGCGGATAAATTTCTGGACGTGCAGGATTGATAACAATTTCTCGGTCTCATTTAAGGCTATCCTTAGGTGCAGACCGGTTCTACAGTCTGCTATATGCAGAATTATGAAAGATGGGGCGAACACTGATCTCTGACTAGACCCGTGGATGGATAATGGTTCCCTTCTGGAGATCTTGGGTGCACAGATGGACAAAGAGGCGAGCAGGAGGGTGAAATATAGTCGGATCATCAGGGATGGGAGCTGGAGGCCCGAGGAGTATCCATTCACGGCTCAGTTTGGAGAGGCGATTCGTCAGATCACTATTGATACTAGCCAGCCTGCGGACTCCTGGAGATGGGTTGACCCTGGTTTGGTTGGAGGGTCAGGGATATTCAGTTTTAAAAGTTGCTACAATCTGGTTCGGACTCCACATGACAGGATTGCGGAGTATGACTTTATCTGGGCAAAGGAGATTGCTCGCAAAATGCAGCTTTGTTCATTCCTACTCCTTCTAGGCAGGTTGATGACGCGGGACAGACTTCTTAGGTTTGGAATGCAGATTCCAGACCCGAAGTGTGTACTCTGTACGGGTGACACAGAATCTATGGGCCACCTATTCTTTAAGTGTCCGTTGACTTGGCACATCTGGTCTGAGCAGTGCATGCGATCGATAGGTGGAGTTGGCAGTGCCAGAGATATACGGGGGATCCTCAGTTGGATCAGAGATCGCTGAGGTATGGACCCTGGTTGGGCCAAGATGGCTAGAGTTAGACTTGCAACATCAGTTTGGCATGTCTGGAGGGAGCGCAACAGGCGTATCTTTGAGGGACTGGCTACTTCGCCAGTAAAAATTCTACATAATATATAATTCGATGTATCTGTAATGGCCCCTTAACTGGGGAGGGAGAGATGTGAGAATAGTGTATTGTAATACCTTTACTGCGATTTGTATGGAATAAAATTTACCCTTATTCTAAAAAAAAAGTCGAGTTTCGGGTTCTTCGGGTAACCCGATACATAAACCCGAGTCCAACCCGATTTTTGATTGGGTTCAAATATTTTGACCCAAACCCAAGCCCGAACCCGAATATCTTCAACCCTAATCCAACCCATTAGCGGGTTTATCCGATCGGGCTCGGGTTTAGCCCGCCCAAGTTTTACCCCTATCGGACAGGAGGCAGTGGAACTGGAGGACGGAATTTACCGCAGGGAGTCCCTCCCGTCGGGGGAGGGCAGGCCGATGCCGATCAGACGGAAGAAGGGGGGCCCACCATGGCGGAGGGCGAGGGCCTGGATGAGCGCGGGCTATTGGAGGCCCTGCATGAGGCCGAAGTCGATGAGGTGGACGCAGTCGTGGTCGTCGAAGGCCTCGAATATGGCCTGGTTCGTGGTGAAGTAGGCGAACTTGAGGTAGGGACAGGCCTCGTAGAAGTGGTGGTAGAGGATCTCGTGCTCGTATAAGGTCGGAGGGCGAGGGCCGCTGCTGCTGCCGCACGGGGAGGGGGGCAGCAAAATGGGCACGAGAAAAAGATTGAGGGTATTTTGGTCAAAAAAATTGGTCAAAGGGGTTGACCGTGAGTTGGGGACGGTTTTCGTCAAAAGTAGGGGGTACCTTACATTCTTGTAATTGTGTGGGGTGTACCTTAAATATGGATAAATAAAGTAGGGTGCAAGTTAAATTTTCTCAAATTATAATGAAAAAAAATGGAAGAACATTATTTCCATCCTTTCCTTTATGCGTTGAGCGCTCCTACATTGTTATGTCCTTAACCTTTTACTTATCACCTGCAATAGCTTGGTACAACTCTAGATTCTTTCCTCCAAGCCCTAAACTGCTATAGACTTTTTCATGCCTATAAATCAATAATACCTCCGCATTTGAAGTTCTTCTAAGAGACTGCCTGTTCTCATCTACAATTCTACTAGCCTTCTAGAGCCCAACTCCTCCACAGCAACCTAAGGCCCCTATGTTAATCATCAGGCTATGGATTGGCCAAACGACTTGCCCTTATCCTGTCCTGATTGACTCACAAGTTTATATGGGTTTATTTCCATATTTTGATTTATTAGGAAACTTCAATGCCATGAAGTCTAGACTCTAGTACACGGACCTTAAAACATATGTATCTACATACTTGTATATATTTTGGGTGTCATTGTTCGATTTTCGTCTTCACCACACATGCAACACCAGTTTGTAGGAATGTTGAGCACCTCTGGGGGGAATAGAGTGCATGTGTGCAACGGAAATATAATCACCAAATTAAAAATATGTGCAGTATCACAGGTGTTAAGTGCTAGACAAATGATAATAAACTATATAACAAATCAAATGCGTAAAATAAAGAGCATCAGAAAAGCAAACTCATGACAGTGATGTATACTGGTATCCCTCTGAGAGAACTAGTCCAGTCTCGAGTACTCTTGCTCAATGTTAATCCACTATGGCACAAGCTTTGAATCCGAAGCGCTTGCAGCTCCTTACAATCACGAGTTTTTATCCGAAGGACTCGCAACTTCAAATAAGACGAAATTTTGAAAACTGGAACGTTTTCGGAAAGCCTTCTTTACAAACTCGAACCAAACTCTAGATCGAACCAGAAAGGCACTTGGCTTGGCTAGGAATTGTTTAAAGGCCAGATATGAAAGTGTAGAGCTCTGGAATGCTTCTGAATAGATAGAGAAGAGAAAAATGAATGAGTCATTTGGAATGGAAACTTCTCATCTATTTATAGCATTTTTGTGGATAGAACTCGACATGAGTTCGGGTCCATATTTTTTGTAATTCAAAAATTGGTTGCAGATTTTAAGGAAGACCACTAACAATCAGGAACTGAGCTAGCCGAACTCGGACAGAGTTCGGGCCAAACTCTTAGGTTGAGTTCTCTGACCAGTTATTGGTATTTTTATGAAGATTTGCTATTTGGTATTGGGCTAGTATGGATATTGGATATTGGGTATAGGCTAGTCTGGAATGTGTAGTAGGTAGGCTATTAGGAAAGTGGAGTTTAGTAGAATAGATAGTTGCCAATCCGATCGACCTCATATTTTTCCTAGACTCAATAAAATAAAAGATACATAATAAAATATAAAAACATATCTTGACCAGCATCTGTATTCTTTGTTTGTTAAAGACGACGAGTAGTAGCAGTGTGGAAGTAGACATTCTGTTTGTGTACCTGGAGCTGCGTATTATTTGTGTATCGACCAAAGTTTATATTGATTATCAAAATCAAATCAGGTGTGACTATGACCAATGGGCCAACACAGTTTTGGTGTGCCCATGCAAGACAAGTATGCTCAAGATACACTTTAATACTGTCCTGGCAAAGAGAGTTTGTAGAATTTTAAATGAACCTTGGTTCTTCAGATATGGGTGCAACATTGTTTCTGCTATTTGTTTGTACACTAAAATATATTCACAAAGATTATTGTTAGTCCCGGGGCTTGATCAAAGATGGTAGACTCGATGTCGAGATCAGAGGTTCAACAAACGTTCACCTTCTGATTATTTTCGAGATCCAAGAGGAACACTATAATATGAATCTGATTACAAAAGCAACAATAATCAGAAAGTAAATCTCACGTTCTTCCTCGCAATCGCTGTTGCTGACGAACAGAACTGAGTTCAGAAAATAAATCTCACGTTCTTCCTTGCAATCGCAGTTGCTGACGGACAGAACTGAGTTACAACTCAGATGAAGGAGAAGAAAGAAGAAGAGGAAAGGTTCTTGCTGGGGTGATTAAGATCACCGTTGCTCAAAGCAAGATTCGCCCCAACACGATCTGCTTCCAGGAACCAGCAAGTTCACGAAGAACTTCTGGAACGCTCGTAAGTCAATATTTGAGACTTGAACGGGCTTCCTGGACTTTACAGACTCCCTTAACTCTCTTCTTGGTGCATCTTTCAAAGGGGGCCAAGGGACTCTATTTATAGAGTGGAGTTGAGACTTCACCTCTTCTCCTATCCGATGTGGGACTAAAATACCAATACTCAAAAATAGAGTTTGACATTTTAGATCATCCCACAATTAGCATAGAAGTGTGCCAGTCCTCGCCTACTCCCCGAACACACCCGTGCATGCACGAGACATCCTGGAGTCCGTGTTCGAGTCCGAGTCTGTACAACAAAAATCAACTTACATCTTTGTTGGAATTAATCATTTTTTCCTTCTAGGAAAATACTCCCACATGGTATAAACTTGTGCCCCACTATACCTCATGTGCACACCTCAACACAAGCAATGCATTATATTGAGATACTCACCATTTGGTGTAGCCGATGTGGGACTATCTTTCCTAGTCCAAAGGCAAAAACACCAACAATCTCCCACATATCTCAATATATGGGTTGAGCGTTCCCCACAGTAACTGTCCATCATGCATTAGGAGAGATGTCGCTACGACTTGAATCTTCCCGCATAGGTTAAATAACAGCATGATAAAAGAATGGACTAAGCCTTGAATTCTGCACCATAACTGCAATTCTTCCTACTCACATAATGACATCAACTGTGCTTCTGGCTGCATATTAAAGGCCTTGTGCCAGCCTGGTTTCAGTGTATAATTTTGGGCGTCTACAAGTTTACCCTCAAGAGACGGCCTGATATCTCTGTCCATATACTATAGGTGAGTTCTTTATAAAGAGTCATGGCATGAAGCATTGCGCTTCTTTGCGGTGCTACACCGCTATGACATGGCTTAAAGTCGAGGCTTTACCTCACCTGGGTACCTCATCGTAGTGTCATACTACTGTAGCATGAGGTCACAAGCCTCTTCGTAGTGCCAAACTACCCAACATAAAGCCTTGCGCTTCCGTGCGATGTTACGCCGCTATGACATGGCTCGCGAAGCCGAGGCTTTACCCTACCTGGTACCTCTTCGTGGTGTCATGCCACTGTAACATAAGGACATCGTCCTCATTGTAGTGCTGTTTACCTCTCTTTATTACAATTATCATACAGTATTAGGCTACCTGTCTATTTGCGGTGCTACTCCGCTGTGACTTGGCTCACAAAGCCGAGGCATTACCCCTAACCGGGAACCTCATTGTGGAGTCACCCCACTATAGCATGGAGTTACATTCCTTGTAGTGCTGCGCTACCGTGCTTCCTGCAAAGCACTTCAGGCATTCACTCTGCCTGAGAACACATTAAGGCATTTAAGCCAACCTTCCCACAGGATCCATTTTTTACAGAAAATAACAGTAGACAACAGTGGTTGTAGGTTCGTAACCTCTCCATGCCACAGAGGACAAGTACCCACCGTTCCTGATATTCTTTCGGTTAATAGTCCTCCCTTTAACCAAAAGCTAGATGCCTAGTAGATTTCTCTTTGAACTAATAGCATAAAACTTTATGGTAGGATTGTAATAACACAATATCAGAATGCCTTCAAGCCTATTTTACAAGTTGTGTCATCGACCAGCTGGCGCTTGAGGCCCTTGGTGAACGGATCCGCCAGGTTCTCCTGACTCCGAACACCAATCACTGCAATAACACCCCTCTTGATGAGATCGTATATTGTCCTGTACTTCAACCGCACAGTCCGCTTTTTTTCGTTGAAGAGGTTATTTGATGCCACCGCCGCAGTCGCCTGGTTGTCGCAGTATATCGGTATCCCCGGTATTTGTGCCCCAACCACTGGAAGATCATACATGAGCTCCTGAAGCCATTCTGCTTTCTCCGCTGCGGTATCAAGTGCAAAGAACTCAGATTTCATGGATGACCGTGAGAGCATAGTCTGCTTCTTCGATTTCCACGATATAGCAGCTCCACCCATTATAAAAATGTATCCACCTGTGGACCTCTCGCTCTCCACTTCTGAGCACCAGTTGGCATCACTGAAGCCTTCCACTATCGGCGGATCTCCGCTGTAGTGCATTGCATATGTCTGAGTCTTCTCGAGATATCTCATAACCCGTTTCATAGCTTTCCAGTGCTCAATGCATGGATTGCTAGTGAATCGACTCAGCATTCCCGCAGCGAAAGCTATGTCTGGCCTAGTGGCAGTAGTAGCGTACATCAAACTCCCGATGACGCTAGCATACTCCAACTGCCTGACGCTTTCCTTCGAGTTTGGCCCCAGCTTCTGATCACCCCGGTACGGCGTATCAATTAAAGGAAGATCATGATATCCGTATCGAGTGAGCATCTTCTCAATGTAATGAGATTGTGACAGCGCTAATCCAGTGTCTGTCCGGATGATCTTGAGTCCCAAGATAACATCAGCATCCCCCAAGTCCTTCATACTGAACTTCGTCGAGAGGAACTTCTTTGTCTCCGTGACACAGCTTATATCCGTACCTAGGATTAGCATGTCGTCCACGTATAGACAAACGATGACTCCTCTTCCGTCAGCAAACTTTGTATAGGCGCACTTGTCTGTTTCACTGACCCTGTAGCCATTTGACCTTATAACTTTGTCAAACTTCTCATGCCACATTTTAGGAGCTTGCATTAAATCGTACAGAGATTTTACCAACTTGCAGACTTTGTCTTCAAGACCTTTGACGACAAACCCTTCTGGTTGTTGCATGTAGATCTTTTCGATCAGCTCGCCATTCAGGAATGCCGTTTTCACATCCATCTGATGTATCACCATCTTATATATCGCGGTAAGAGCAATCAACATTCTGATGGTGGTCATCCGGGCTACTGGAGCATACGTGTCAAAGTAGTCGATCCCCTGCTTCTGAGAAAACCCCTTTGCCACTAGCCTGGCCTTGAACTTGTCAATATTTCCATCAGCTTTCATCTTCTTCTTGAAGATCCACTTGCATCCGATAGGTTTTGCTCCTTCAGGTAGATCAACCAACACCCAAGTGTTATTGGAGGTGATTGATTCAATTTCATTGTCTATCGCCTCCTTCCAAAAAATAACATCTCTTGTCTTCATCGTTTCATCATAGGTAAGCAGATCTGCTTCCACATGATAGGTGATGAAGTTATCTCCGAAGTTCTTCGGCCTCCTCGCTCGCTTCGACGACAGCTCAGCGAGTTCTGGTTCAATCGTTGTCTCCTCAGCAACAACTTCATCTTAGACAACTGGCTCATTGAAGATCTCAGTCTCCTTTATACCTTCATCATTCTTCGGAATGTCCGTTAGAACAAATGTTCTTGTGCCTTGCAAACTTGTCTTCAAAATATTCAGCATCGCGAGATTTGATGATATGATTTGACTCAATATCAAGAAATCTCTGAGCATCACTCTTCTCTGTATCCTCCAAGAAGATCGTCTTCGTAGTCCTTGTCCCCAGCTTCTGAATTTTTAGATCTGGAAGTTTCACATAAGCCAAACACCCCCACACTCGAATGACATTCAAGTTAGGTCTGACTTTGAACCAGAGTTCATGAGGAGTTACGTCCAAATTTGCATACGATACTCTATTTAGAATAAAAGTGGCCGTCAAAGCAGCTTTTCTCCAGTAGCATTTAGGAAGACCCGCCGTTAGCAGCATTGAGTTCATCATTTCTGTCAACGTTCTGTTTTTCCTCTCCGCTACTTCGTTAGATTGAGGAGAATATGGAGCATTAGTCTCGTTTATGATTCCATGTTCTTTGTAGAATGATGTGAATTCATGAGACCGATACTCTCCGCCTCGATCACTTCTTAGCCTCTTGAGTTGTTGTCTAGTTTGTCGTTCAGCCTCGGCCCTGAACTCCTTGAACTTCTCGAACGCTTCGTCTTTAGACTTGAGCAAGTAGACGAACGCCTACTTTGAGAAGTCATCGATAAAGATTATGAAATACTTCATCCCGACTTTTGTAGAGAATTGCTTGAAGTCGCAGATATCGGAGTGCACCAACTCCAGAAGATCCGTGCTTCGATTGACCCGATGAAAGGGTTTTCTTGTGATCTTTGTCTGAGCACATACTTCATACTTCTCTACCTTACTCCTATATTTGGAGATAAGTCCTAAACTGGACATTTTGTTAATTCTTTTACAGTGAACATGTCCTAGCCTATTATGCCATAACTCAAGAGAATAATCAGAATGAGCGATTGCATTGATTACATTTGACTGGTTTACAAGCTGAATTTTAAACATCCCTTCAGTTTGAAAAGCTTTTCTAAAGTATGTTCCCTTCTTGGACATCACCATCTGGCCAGCATTGATGTCCATCCTCAAGCCTGCGTTGCTAAGCAGGCTTCCAGAGATCAGGTTCTTTGCAATCACCGGAACGTGCTTCACACCTTGAAGCGTCAGAGTATTACCGGATGTGAGTTTCAGCTCCACAGTTCCGACCCCCAGAACTTCAGCTTAGGCTTGGTTCGCCATGATAACTTTTTCAAAAGTTGGCTGGTATGTGACGAACCATTCCTTGTCAGAGCAGACATGGCAGGTCGCACCAGTGTCTATCCACCAGTCAGAGTCAGCCCTCACAGCTGTGACCTGAGCAATCATAGCAGCAATATTAGAAACCATGGAAACCTTGCAAGGCGCACCTTGCTCAGCTTGTTTGGGCTTGGATTTGCATTCACTCTTGTAGTGACCCTTCTTACCACAGTTGAAGCAAGTCACGTGGGACTTGGACTTCTGTTGCTTGAACGAAGGACCCTTCACGTTCAGATTTGTGGAGTCCTTCTTCTTGTGATGAGAAGCCACCTGCTTCCCTTTGAACTGAGCAATGTTAGAAACCATGGAAACCTTGCAAGGCTCACCTTGCTCAGCTTGTTTGGGCTTGGATTTGCATTCACTCTTGTAGTGACCCTTCTTACCACAGTTGAAGCAAGTCACGTGGGACTTGGACTTCTGTTGCTTGAACGAAGGACCCTTCACGTTCAGATTTGTGGAGTCCTTCTTCTTGTGATGAGAAGCCACATGCTTCTCTTTGAACTCTCTTGTCTGCACCAAGTTGCCTTAGCCAGTTGTTTGGACAGAGAGTCCATCTTCTGTTGAGATCGCATTTCGCCCTCAACGTGGATCTCTTGTAGAAGATCTTCCAAGCTAATGTCCAGCTTCTTCCGATGCATTCTAGCATAGAAGTTGCTCCAACCAGCAGAAAGTTTCGAGACTATCCCTCCAACGACAAACTTGTCGACGAGGGGCATCTTCTCGTCATCTAACTTCTGGTGCAACTTCAGAAATTCCTTTACTTGAGGTAGCATCGCCATCTCGTCTTCGAAGAGCCACTTGTGGTACTTCTCGACGATAAAAATTTTGGACCTGTTCTTATCATCTTCATATAGCTTACCCAAAGAATCCCAGATCTCTTTGGCCTTCACCTTTTTGGAATATGACTCTGCCATAGAGTCTTCCATAGAATTGAGAATCAGCAGTTTACATATGCTGTTTTCTCTCTTCCATTTGCTCTGCTTGACGAGTGCAGCAGCAATAGCATCGGCAGTTCCTCCTTCTGGAATCGTTGGTTCATCCTCAATTAATATATGGTCTACGTCCACGAGTTGAAGATTAAGGGTGACCTTCCTCTTCCAGATTTGGAAATATTCTCCGTCGAATTTCTCCAACTTGTTAAAGATGGTATCGATGAGAGAAGCACGAGAGTTCTCCATCTACAAGGATCTTGCTTTGAGATTGTTAGTCCCGGGGCTTGATCAAAGATGGTAGACTCGATGTCGAGATCAGAGGTTCAACAAACGTTCACCTTCTGATTATTCTCGAGATCCAAGAGGAACACTATAATATGAATCTGATTACAAAAGCAACAATAATCAGAAAGTAAATCTCACGTTCTTCCTCGCAATCGCAGTTGCTGACGGACAGAACTGAGTTCAGAAAATAAATCTCACGTTCTTCCTCGCAATCGCAGTTGCTGACGGACAGAACTGAGTTACAACTAAGATGAAGGAGAAGAAAGAAGAAAGAAGAAAGAAGAAGAGGAAAGGTTCTTGCTGGGGTGATTAAGATCACCGTTGCTCAAAGCAAGATTCGCCCCAACACGATCTGCTTTCAGGAACCAGCAAGTTCACGAAGAACTTCTGGAACGCTCGTAAGTCAATATTTGAGACTTGAACAGGCTTCCTGGACTTTACAGACTCCCTTAACTCTCTTCTTGGTGCATCTTTCAAAGGAGGCTAAGGGACTCTATTTATAGAGTGGAGTTGAGACTTCACCTCTTCTCCTATCCGATGTGGGACTAAAATACCAATACTCAAAAATAGAGTTTGATATTTTAGATCATCCCACAATTAGCATAGAAGTGTGCCAGTCCTCGCCTACCCCCCGAACACTCCCGTGCATGCACGAGACATCCTGGAGTCCGTGTCCGAGTCCATGTCCGTACAACAAAAATCAACTTACATCTTTGTTGGAATTAATCCTTTTTTCCTTCTAGGAAAATACTCCCACATGGTACAAACTTGTGCCCCACTACACCTCATGTGCACACCTCAACACAAGCAATGCATTATATTAAGATACTCACCATTTGGTGTAGCCGATGTGGGACTATCTTTCCTAGTCCAAAGGTAAAAACACCAACAATTATATATCTTTATTTTCAAAATTGAAAGAACATTATTGTTGTACCTAACCATGATTCACTTCTCCAATACAGAGGATAGGTAGACTGTCCCTACACTGAAATCGGAACGAAAGGAAGTTTTACCTTTTGTGCTCGCTAGAGTCCTAGTCTCCTTCCCTTTCTTTTTTGATGTGTCTTACGATCAGCCCCCAATACCATATTTTTCAGTTTTTTCCATCCTGTCTTTTCTATGTTTATTCATGTCTGATTTTCTTAATAAATCACAATAGCTTGCTAATCTTGGATTCTTGCTCCCAGCCGTAGATTTTTTCATGCTTAGACGTTGATATGTAATCTCATATTTGGATCTCTAAAAATTACATAAATGAAACCATTAGTAAAAGAATCAATCAGCACCTTACTAAAGATTTAGAAACTAGAACTTCATTTTAATCACATCTGACTTTTTTCTCAGTGCTTTTCCACGCATCTTTGTTAGAAAAGCTGACTTGTTCTGTTAACCAGAAGGTTCTCCAACTTAAATTGTATTCCATGGTAAAAGTCTAACAACGAGTAGCAACTGACAATAGGCGTACAAGGAAAAATATAGTGGAAGAATGTATGATTTGTAACCTGCAAACTGTACTAATGAAAATGTACAACCATCTGATAATACATGTCCTTGAAAATACATCACCAAACGAGAGATAACAGATGGTACTTAATCAACAACCCTGAAACTAAATGCATTTCAAGGATGCAACCGAGTAATTCAGACATACAATTAGCTCACCTGAACAAACTCGACAAATGCTATGTGTGTCGGATGCATATGATCCCCAAGAAGCCTTAAACGAGAGACCTGTGTAGAAAGGTTATGTTGAGAGATGGAGACTCCTTAAAACTTCACTGACCAGAAAATTATCAGGCAGGTATCATTGTGCTGACCTCGCCACAGAGTGAAAAAAAGAACTCTTCACTTCAGTTTGGGTAACCTGACAACAAAACACACTCAAGAGATGATTCAAATAACAGTTTCACTTGGGTTTCAGTAACCTGACAAGAGACATGGGATAGAGATCTTTAGGGCTTGAATGCCAGGACTCGCTCAAATTAGCAGTCTTCTGTTTCTATATCTATAAGCATAACTAGTCTTGACCCGTTTTACATGATTTATATTAATCCATCCATAGAAAGCTTAGGGAAAAATGCAAGCAATATAAAGAAACCTATGTACCTTCTTATCAATATTAGTGCAATATACTGTCCTTGCACACAATTGTCGTTCATCTGCAGACTGTAACGTAATGCTAAAAAATCAGAAATTGTTTCACTTGATAATCTTACCTAGAAACATATAAAGACAGTGGAGAGAGGGACTGTAAGGGGGTTGGGCAATGGAACGAGGATAAATTTTAAAGGTATAACACAATCACTAAGCATACCTGCGGAAGATATGTAGGATTCACAGGCAGGATAGCAGTCTTCGAAGGTAAAACTTTCACAGGATAGAAACCCCAGCATAGTTCCACCAAGAGTTAGTGCTCGCCTTGCACCATCTATTAGCACATATGACAAAAGCATTACTAACTAAGATGAAAGAACTGACCACTTAAGGAGAAAAACAAAGAAAATAAAAGCTAACTTACATTCATCCGCAAACTCTATAAATGCAAACCGAAGCACCGATTGTGGGTCACCACAAATACGACAATCAAGAACCTTCATTACAGAAAATTCAAGAATAAACAGAGAATTTCTGTATATTCAAGAAAAGGAAAGCTTAACAAAAAATAAGCAAAATAGTTAACGGGTCCACATGTTAAGTCAACTTGGAAAAGGCATCTTTCCTTTTTCTTTGGTAATAAAGTGCATGCTCTCGTCTTCCCTATCTATTTGCGTAAGATTTCAAAAGTATATATGAGACGGGTATATTCATCTCATTATCTAAATTCGCACTATACAATAAAACTAGTATCCACTAGCAGGTCTCTAACTTAGGGTGTGTTTGGCTTGACGGAAAGTGAGTGAAGGGGGGAAGAAGAGAAAGAGAAAGGGAGACAAAGAGAAAGAAAAACAGAAACAAAAAGAAAATCATTTTTGTATGTTTGGTTAGCTGAGAAAGTGGAAAAGAAAATGAACGTGGTAGAAAATAACTGATATAGATTTTCCCCATCTTTTCCCTCCTAAATTGGAGGGATTCCATTTTCTCTCTCCACTTATCCCTCTCTCCTCCCATTACTTTCTCTCTCTCTCTCTCCTCTTCATCTACCTCTCTTCTCTATTTTTTTTTTTCAAAATTTTAGTCTCAAACAAGCAATATATTTTCTTTCTAAATTTCTCATCAACCAAACAAGCAAAAATATTTTCATTTTTCATGTTCATTCTCTTCCCTTTCCCCCGTTTTCTTACGTACCAAACATAGCCTTAAGCAAGATACTTTTTCCTCAATTCTGTTATGCAACAAGCAGAAGCAAAAGAACTATGGTTGGTAAAAAAAGAACACTTTATATATATATTGGAAGAGGTAATTATTGTCATGATCGCTACCACTAGTATTCGAACACTGTCCTCTCGGGTCTTATGTCTCCACTCTAGCCACTTGAGCTACTAAGCCTTGACATTATATATATATATATATATATATATATATATATATATATATATATATATATATATATATATATATATATATATATATATATATGTTATTGCCGGGGCACAATTTTTCGATGGAAAACTGAAAATTCGTAATAATTGTAAAAACAATCGTTATTACGTAACACTTCACAGAAGGTACGTAACAGAAATTCCACTAATGCAACACTTCACAGAAGGTGCACAGATTTCTACCAACGCAAACACTTCACCGAAGGTGCGCTAATAGAATTCTAATAAATGAAGAAGGTGATGTAACACTTCATAGAAGGTGCACAGATTTCTACCAACGCGAACACTTCACCGAAGGTGCGCTAATAAAATTCTGATAAACGAAGAAGGTGACAGACGAAAGATGGAAAAACTCCTGCAGGGGTGAATGATCACCGTTGTTCAAAGCTTTATTCGTCCCACACGAATAGCTTCCAGGAACCAGCAAGTTCGTTGGAGAACTTAGAACACTCTTGCTCTTCTGACTCCTCGGATGAACACAAACTCCCGTGCAAAACTCAACGCTGGTACAATACCTCTCTTCTCTCTCACAGCTTCTAAACACTTGTAAACTTTCTGTCTACTACCTGTGTATTAATTCCTAACTGTGAGAGAAGGAGGAGACCTTATATAGGCCCCTGCAACAACTGTCCGGTTAGCACAATATTAGGGACGTGGTAATAACCACCCCGAACATAGAGCAACCGCTCAGAACATCCAAAGACACGTTCTGCCGCAAGTTGTGCCACTTGCGTAACCAGCGTGATTTGCACTTTACGCACACAGCCCTATTACGCAACCTACGCACACTACGCACTCTACGCACAATACGCACACTGCGTACGCTGCGCACACTGCGCACTCTACGCACGCTGCGCACACTACGCACACTGTGCGTACTGGACTGCGTAACCGGGCCGACGTAACTGGGCTCGCATAACGGGCCGTGTAACGTGGTCGCGCAACGAGCGCAACTTAAGCGCACTATGCGCCTAGCGACGATGCTGACGTGCTAAGTGCAAAGTGTGCCAATAAAATGCCATATTACGCCTCATGAGCCCTTGAGCCCGAGTCCGAGCCCGAGCCCGAGCCCGAGTCCGAGTCCGAGTCCGAGTCGCTAAGACCCTATGGGGCTTAGCTCCCATAGAAATAAATTTTCCAAGAGCAAAAAGCTAGAAGCTTACCATGGAGCCTTATTCTTACCTCTTAGTAAAATCATCCACATGGTTTCCACCTTTGGGTCACCACCCATGTGCACATCCCAACAATACATAGAAGTCTATATATGTTGAAATACTACATGATGCATTTTCGATGTGGGACTAAAACTTCACTAAGCATGTTCTCTACATGTCAAGAATACAAATGCCCCAACAATCCCCCACATATCTCAATATATATGGGTTCGAGTGTTCCCCACAGTGACTGTCCATCATGCATTAGGAGAGATGTCGCGATGACTTGAATCTTCCTACATGGGTTAAACAACAGACTATAATATAAGAATGGACTAAGCCTTGAATTCTGCACTATACCTGAAGTTGTTCCCACTCACATAATGTAGTCACATGTGCTTCTGGCTATGCACATTAAAGGCCCTGTGCCAGCCTGGTTTCAGTGTATACTTTTGGGCGTCTACAAGTTTACCCTCAAGAGACGGCCTGATATCTCTGTCCATACACTATAGGTGAGTTCATTATAAAGAGACATGGCATGGAACGCTTTACGCTCCCCTTGCGGTGCTACGCCGTTATGACATGGCCCGAAGCCAAGGCATTACCCCTCCCTGGGAATCACCCCATATCTGGGAACCTTTGTAGTGTCATACTACTGTAGCATGAGGCAACTGCCTCTTTGTAGTGCCAAACTATCCAGCATGAAGCCTTAGGCTCTCTTGCGGTGTTACGCCGCAACGACATGGCTTGCAAGGCCGAGGCTTTATTCCTAACCGGGTACCTCATCGTGGTGTCGTGCCACTGTAACATGAGGAACTCCTCCTCTTTGTAGTGCTGACTACACCCCTTTTTATTTTTAACATACAACATTAGGCTAACTGCCTATTTGCGGTGCTACGCCGCTGTGACTTGGCCTGCGAAGCCGAGGCTTTATCCTATTCTTGGGCAGCACCCCACATATAGGAACCTCATCGTGGAGTCACCCCACTGTAGCATGGAGTTTCACTCCTTGTAGTGCTGCTCTACCGTGCTTCCTGTAAAGCACACCAGGCATTCACTCTGCCTGAGAACTCATTAAGGCAATTAAGCCAACCTTCCCACAGGAACCATTTTTTGCAGAAAACAACAGTAGACAACAGTGGTTATAGGTCCGTAACCTCTCCATGCCTAATAGAACATGTACCCACCATTCCTGATATTCTTTCAGTTAATGGTCCTCCCTTGAATCAAAAGTTAGATGCCTAGTAGATAAATTTTTGAACTAATAGCATAAAACTTTATGGTAGGAATACAATAACTAATATCAGAATGCCTTCAAGCCTATTTTACATGCTGAGTCATCGACCAGCTGGTGCCTGAGGCCCTTGGTGAACGGATCCGCCAGGTTTTCCTGACTCCGAACATCAATCACTGCAATTACACATCTTTTAATAAGATCATGTACTGCCCTGTGCTTTAACCGCACAGTCCTCTTCTTTCTGTTGAAGAGGTCATTTGATGCCACCGCCGCAGTCGCCTAGTTGTCGCAGTATATCGGTATTGCCGGTATTTGCGCCCCAACCACTGGAAGATCATACATGAGCTCCCGAAGCCATTCTGCTTCCTCGGCTGCGGTGTCAAGTGCAAAGAACTCTGATTCCATGGATGATCGCAAGAGCATTGTCTGCTTCTTCGACTTCCATGATATAGCAGCTCCATCCATTGTGAAAATATATCCACCTGTGGACCTCTCGCTCTCCAAATCTGAGCACCAGCTGGCATCACTGAAGCCTTCCACTACCTGCGGATCTCCGCTGTAGTACAGTGCATATGTCTGAGTCTTCTTGAGATATCTCATAACCCGTTTCACAGCCTTCCAGTGTTCAACACCAAGGTTGCTCGTGAAACGACTCAACATTCCCACGGCAAAAGCTATGTCAGGCCTTGTGGCAGTAGTAGCATATATCAAACTCCCGATTACGCTTGCATACTCCAGCTCCCTGACGCTTTCCCCTGAATTAGGCTTCAGCTTCAGATCACACATGTACGGTGTATCGATCCCTAAAAGATCCCGATACCCATAATGAGTGATTATCTTCTCAATATAATGAGACTGTGACAGCGCTAGTCCAGTGTCTGTCCGGATAATTTTGATCCCTAAGATCACATCAGCTTCCCCCAAGACCTTCATACTGAACTTGCTCGAGATGAACCTCTTTGTCTCCGTGACATAGCTCATATCCGTACCTAGGATAAGCATGTCATCCACATACAGACAAACGATCACACCTCTTCCATCAGCGAACTTCGTGTAAACATACTTGTCCGTCTCGCTGACCATGTAGCCATTTGACCTTATAACTTTGTCAAATTTCTCATGCCACATCTTGGGAGCCTGTTTAAGACCGTACAAAGATTTCACCAACTTACAGACTTTGTCTTCAAGACCCTTGATGACAAATCTCTCTGGCTGTTGCATGTATATCTCTTCGGTCAGCTCGCCATTTAGGAAAGCCGTTTTCACATCCATCTGATGTATCACCATCTTATGTATTGCTGTAAGAGCAACCAACACTCTGATGGTGGTCATCCGGGCTACTGGAGCATACGTGTCAAAGTAGTTAATCCCCTACTTCTGAGAAAACCCCTTGGCTACCAACCTGTAATGCCCCGCTCCGCACGGTGCATTACGATGAGTCGTTGACTCGAAGAGTTGCGTTGACCCGACGAAGTATCGATGTGAATCGATGCAAGAGTTACGTTGGCCAAAGGTAAGCTTTGAGTCGGTTGGAATCTATGGATCGAATCGATGCAAAGGATAACTCCCGTTGAGCAAGTACTAATTTTAGTTGATCTGGTGTGCAGGCTATGCTTTTACGCTGGACGATAAGAGGTCGACATTTTACCTTATGCAATAAAGTATCCGCGAAACCAAATCGTGGCCTTGCAACGGATTGTGGCATGGGTGCGATAGGCCAAATCAACCGAGTAGTTCAAAGAAATGGCTAAGTCCGGGAGTTAGCTATGCGATCGAGTTATGGAAGCGAGACGCTTCAATCGGCGAAACGACAAGGCGTATCGGCTTAAGGTGGGCGGGTTCTTGACTCTCTCTCCCTATTCCTTCACGTCTAATAAGAGATATCATTGTATGCGTAATATGTTATCGAGTTAGCGAGCGTGGCTCGGTGACGAAAGGTCTAAGTATGTGTTGAACATTAAGGTAGAACATTGAACAATCGAACAATTGAAGCGACCTGCATCAAGTGTACGAGTCGCGGTAGGACGGTGATGCTAGAATATTGAAAGACAATATGAGATGTGCATCATGTGCACGGCTCTGAGAATATTGAACACTAGGCGTAGAACATTGATTACGGCACGGAGCGTGCCCTCGGGCACTTATGTTACGAAAAGACTAAGTAATACGGAATTATGCTATGAGAATAACTTACGAATGGTACGCATTGAATATGAGTATAAGATGACTAAGCCGTTGGACATCGGGCATTAATATGGATGTGTTGGGGCATAACGTCGACGGAGCTCCCCATATGGATGGTGGATTATGTTTATGGCACGGAAAACCGTTTATGGATCGAGACTATGTTTATGCAACGGAGGATTTGGTTGGACGATATGACTTGTATGCTATGATACGTATTGCATGGTCAATGGACTCGGATGGCCCGTGCACGGGTGCGGCTTCCTTCGGACGGTTACGCCGGGACACCGGGACCGTTCGGCCTAGGAGGAAATTATGTGTGGTATTTATGGTGCAAAACATTCGGACGGATTGCGACCGTCCAGTGCTGTGATAAGCTATGATATTCGTAAGTTTGGGATCCTTCGGATACTGGGCTAGCAACCCGTATCGAAGCGATTGTAGGCTTACACATAAGAGATGCCAAGTCTATTACGGTGCGAAACACCGTGACCTTCATATAGATAGGGCCGGTGGGCTGAGATGAGAGTTGGGTGCAGGCGCAGGGCCTGCCACCCTTATGCATATGTTTACGATTATGATTGGTTGGTTGCACGAATCGTATGATTGCTTATGTGTTCTAACCAGTGCAGGCTATGGAAAATGGGATGGAGATGCGCACAAACACTATGTTTATGTTCATATTATGTCTAACTGTATCTGCCGCAGGGATACGGTATTGGTCACATTTATGATAAAGTGCTATATTCAAGTATTGCCATGAAACTGGTCCTAAGGCTAAATAGAAAGATCACCAATTAAGATGCATGTTCACTAAAAGATATTTAGTGCTTGGTTTGGGTGCGAGCGGGTCTTGATCAGTACGAAGCGAGGACGAAAGCACTAATCTCCCACTAGTTTATGTGCAGGCTCAGGTTATGATCGGCTCGGGGTGGAGCTTGGCTTGGACGTGCCGAGGCATGGAGTCCTTGGCGTTCAAGAGGAGCTTCTGTATAGGCGTTCGGACTTGCGACATGGAGATGTTCGGCCGAAGACTACTTGGTGGCTATAAAGGGGCATAATGTATGGAACAATATAATCCTTTGTGAGCTAGAGAGATCATGAGCATTGTAGCCAATTGGCATGTTATGTTTGGGCTATTCAGAGCCTTGTAACCTTTAGTTCATTATGAATAAAAGAGATTTTTATTGTATTCTTTGTTTCCTTCCGCTGCCTATGATATCGACTTTGAGATAAAATACTATGTGAACTGTTATCTTTTCTTGCACGAGCGCAACTCCAGGTTCGTGCGGCATCATGCCCCAGCGAGGACGATGATTCGGGTAAAAATCTAGCGAGGACGAGCAATTTCCCGGATCGGGGCGTGACAAGTTGGTATCAGAGCGGTTCTATCCTATGGACCGTGCATGAATCTCTTGACCCTCAGTTGCTTCGCTATCGAATTCAGTCGACTCTAAGTTGTTTCCGTAACCGCATGGCTCATGGATCTGCTCGACGCTACATTGGATATTCCATACAATAAGTCTATATTAAGTGCGTACGTCTGTCACAAGTATGTCGTGACTATCGCGCTATCTCCGGGTGCCATCGGAGAATGTTGGTTGCACGAAGTGCAACGGGTTATGAGTTATAGTTTTCCGAAGTGCAAGAAAGTTGTGAGTCGTTGATTGCACGAAGTGCAACGAATATGGCGATGTTGGTTGCATGAAGTGCAATGATATGCGTATTATTGGTCGTACGAAGTACGAGAAGTTATGTGTTGTTGGTCGCACGAAGTACGAAGAGTTATGTATTGTTGGTCGTACGAAGTACGGGGAGATATGTGTTCTTGGTTGCACGAAGTGCAGCGAGTCGAGATATGAGGCGATGCGTGTTATGTGGCTATGTGTTGTTTATTGCACGGAGTACAGCAAGTCGTGAATCGTTCGTTGCATCGGTGCAACGAATCGATATGGTATGATGCGTGTTGTATGGCTATGCGAATGGATAGCGATATGTTGCACGAGATCGAGTCAAGACCTTAAGTGTCGAGAATGAGTTGTTGCACGAGTTGCAACGAATGAGATTGGAAGATCGCGGATGCGATAGTAATGAGTCGAGTTGGTCGCTAAGTCAATTTTGAGTAGGCGAACGTTTATGTTGGCCGAATGTCGCGTTGATCTTTGAGTAAACAAATGTTGCGGCTGTGATCGATATGATCGCCAAGATACGGTTAGATTGAATGTGTGTCAAACTTGAGCTAACGCTAGAGCTGGGATCGGAAGGATCGCCATACGGGATAGTTGATTAGAAAATAGATGTCGAACCTATGCGGAATGTGATGTCGAGTAACGACTCGATTTTGATTGGTATATGTAATACCAATTATGCGATCAGTGTGGCAAAATATTGTATCGATAATGATAGGCTCGATCCTGAGTGGTAAATGAAACACCACTTAGCGATAGCTATGTTAAGTCGTTTGGTGACTTGCGATAGATTTCGTCGAGACGATTATGTTGTTACGATATGTTTGTCCTCAACGGATGAAGCAGTACCGAAATTTGAGCAGGAATGACTTGATAGAAGTCGATACAAGTATGCCTCGATGAATTGAGTTGAACGATTATGTGCGAAGTCGTACCTACGGAGGATACGTCGGACGAGGATTCGTTAAGTGTAAGTCGAACGATAGGCTGAGCATAGTGAAGGAATATTGCATTGAGGAAATAGTCGACTCGGTCGAATTTACGTTGAATAGGTACGAAGGAATCGTTCGAACGAATTCAGGTTAGTGCGATAAGCCGGTAGCACGATTTGGAAGTGCGAGTTAGGGATATGAGAATGGATATGTGAATTGGAAATTGTGTCGCGAGTATGGTAGTTAGTTATAACGGAATGACTCTTGTTGTGTGCAAGACTTGATTCGTATTCGAGTTCGGATAATGGCAATGATTGCAACGTGTTTGAGCTTATGAGAGAGGAAGATGTTCAAGTTATGCATATCGACGATGGTATTGAGGCGTATCAAAGACAATATACAATAACTCGGAGATACTCTGATCAAATGAACAAAAATTATATTGAGCATTGTTGTTGGATGAATAGGATGCAAGTTAAGTTATAGAAATTTGGATGATAACGGTATGAGTGCTTCAGAAAATTGAGAGTGGATGGATATTGCTTGGATGGAAACGAAAGTGTCTGGATTGCTTCGCGGATCACCACTATGTTGACATTCTTGTCTTGAGCGAGCGCAACACCAGCCTCGCACATACGTCACGTCAAATTAGAACGATCATTCCGCGTGAACGCTGGTATGGTGATTCATCCAGCGGGGATGATCGAACTTGCGAGGCGTGGCAAATTTGATATGGACTTGTGGTTTGATACGAAAGTTGTTCGAGGATGGTTTTGATGAGTACGGAATGTGTCGAGCTATGATCACGGATAGGTAAACTCGGACTTGAGACGAGTAGATGTCATATGACTGGCAAGGATAGTCGACGGTAATATATGAGTGATTCGAGTAGTAACGGCGCGCAAGCGCATGAGTCATTCGAGTAGCAACGGCACATCAGTTGTGCGGGAGTAGAAAAATTATGGATTGGTATGTCAGATTGGATGAAGTCGCATAGGAATTATCGGGAATTAATTTGGCTCCGCAATAGGATATAGCATGGTTCGTGTAACTGTCCCTCGTTGATGATCTTCAATTATCGAGCGTAGTTTCGGGACAGATGACCCTAGAAGACTTGACCACCAAATCAAATGAATGTTGAAGTCCCATAGGATGACCCTAAAGAAGTCGAACAAGAAATTTTGTCGAGGATAAGGAATGATGTAGTGCATGTTGAGGATAAGTCTAAGAGAGTGAGTATCGTATTTCAAAAGTTAGCGAGTAGCCTTCAACTAGATCGAGACGAATAGAAAAGTTATGATCGATCGAATGGGTGCATAAATAGACTTGGTTGGTCGATGATCGAATAGATGTTGAGGAACGTGCTTAGCATAGTGACGCAGTAAGGCGATTGCAAGAATTTTGTAATGTACGAGAGCGACGGATAGTAGAACGACCCTAAGAGTTGTGTCGTAGATCGGTTTGAGTAACGGTTAGACTATGTGTGTTGAGCGCACCATCAATATTACGAAACGAACGGGTCAGAAATGATTCGAGGATTGAGTAAAGAATTCATATTCGATTGAGAATAAGAGACGAGCGTATCGTAAGAGACCTTGGGTCGGAAAGATTGTTGCCTTTGAGCATCGTAGACTCAAGTTGACCTCTTGTGTCGGAAGAGATTAAGCACGATGTCTGGATAAGTTACCTAGCGGGGGTAGCTCCAGACGCAATGTATGGATAGAGCGAGAGAATGTGAATCATATATGGATAGTTGTGTGCGAGACTTAGTACGGATTATAAACAAAAGAAATTGCGACATGTTGGACTTAGTCCATGTCGTTAAGGCAAAATGTTATGAATGGTTGGATGAAAGACTTGAGTTATATGAGAGATAGGAAATGATTGGACGAATAGGTGTTGCGGAGAATTGTTGCGATCGGATGTGCAGTGACTCGATGCAATACGAGTGTTAGATGGTCGTCGAAGAAACTTATGAGATCGAAGTTACGGGTTTGAATCAAGTTATGGCAGAGATGTATGGAAGAGGATCGCATGTTATGGGATGATGCATACGAGAAGTATTTTGGGAATGGGCACTAAGATATGATTAAGTCGAGTACGGACTGATTGGTGCTTGAGGATTAAGTTGAGCTTGTTAGTTGTCCCGATATCCTACAACTGAGCTTGGCTGAAATGCATATATTGGTGGGACGCCTAAAATATGTGTATGATCCAAACTAAGTTGCATGATTCCAACGATAGTAGCACGAGATCGTGAAACGATCTAGCAAGGTACTTGGACTAAGTGTTGGTTTCGGTTCGAGGACGAACCTGATTTTGAGTGGTATATTATGTAATGCTCCGCTCCGCACGGTGCATTATGATGAGTCGTTGACTCGAAGAGTTGCGTTGACCCGACGAAGTATCGATGCGAATCGATGCAAGAGTTACGTTGGCTAAAGGTAAGCTTTGAGTCGGTTGGAATCTATGGATCGAATCGATATAAAGGATAAGTCCCGTTGAGCAAGTGCTGATTTTAGTTGATCTGGTGTACAGGCTATGCTTTTACGCTGGACGATAAGAGATCGGCATTTTGCCTTATGCAATAAAGTGTCCACGAAACCAAATCGTGGCCTTGCAACAGATTGTGGCATGGGTACGATAGGCCAAATCAACCGAGTAGTTCAAAGGAATGGCTAAGTCCGGGAGTTAGCTATGCGATCGAGTTATGGAAGCGAGATGCTTCAATCGGCGAAACGATAAGGCGTATCGGCTTAAGGTGGGCGGGTTCTTGACTCTCTCTCCCTATTCCTTCACATCTAATAAGAGATATCATTGTATGCGTAATATGTTATCGAGTTAGCGAGCGTGGCTCGACGACGAAAGGTCTAAGTATGTGTTGAACATTAAGGTAGAACATTGAACAATCGAACAATTGAAGCGACGTGCATCAAGTGTACGAGTCGCGGTAGGGCGGTGATGCTAGAACATTGAAAGACAATATGAGATGTGCATCATGTGCACGGCTCCGAGAATATTGAACACTAGGCGTAGAACATTGATTACGGCGTGGAGCGTGCCCTCGGGCACTTATGTTACGAAAAGACTAAGTAATACGGAATTATGCTATGAGAATAACTTACGAATGGTACGCGTTGAATATGAGTATGAGATGACTAAGCCGTTGGACGTCGTGCATCAATATGGATGTGTTGGGGCATAACGCCGACGGAGCTCCCCATATGGATGGTGGATTATGTTTATGGCACGGGAAACCGTTTATGGATCGAGACTATGTTTATGCAACGGAGGATTTGGTTGGACGATATGACTTGTATGCTATGATACGTATTGCATGGTTAATGGACTCGGATGGCCCGTGCACGGGTGCGGCTTCCTTCGAACGGTTATACCGGGGCACCGGGACCGTTCGGCCTAGGAGGGAATTATGTGTGGTATTTATGGTGCACAACATTCGGACGGATTGTGACCGTCCAGTGCTGTGATAAGCTATGATATCTATAAGTTTAGGATCCTTCGGATACTGGGCTAGCAACCCGTATCGAAGCGATTGTAGGCTTACACATAAGAGATGCCAAGTCTATTACGGTGCGAAACACCGTGACCTTCATATAGATAGGGCCGGTGGGCTGAGATGAGAGTTGGGTGCAGGCGCAGGGCCTGCCACCCTTATGCATATGTTTACGGTTATGATTGGTTGGTTGCACGAATCGTATGATTGCTTATGTGTTCTAACCAGTACAGGCTATGGAAAATGGGATGGAGATGCGCACAAACACTATGTTTATGTTCATATTATGTCTAACTGTATCTGCCGCAGGGACACGGTATTGGTCACATTTATGATAAAGTGCTATGTTCAAGTATTGCCATGAAACTGATCCTAAGGCTAAATAGAAAGATCACCAATTAAGATGCATGTTCACTAAAAGATATTTAGTGTTTGGTTTGGGTGCGAGCGGGTCTTGATCAGTGCGAAGCGAGGACGAAAGCACTAATCCCCCACTAGTTTATGTGTAGGCTCAGGTTATGATCGGCTCGAGGCGAAACTTGGCTTGGACGTGTCGAGGCATGGAGTCCTTGGCGTTTAAGAGGAGCTTCCGCATAGGCGTTCGGACTTGCGACATGGAGATGTTCGGCCGAAGACTACTTGGTGGCTATAAAGGGGCATAATGTATGAAATAATGTAATCCTTTGTGAGCAAGAGAGATCATGAGCGTTGTAGCCAATTGGCATGTTATGTTTGGGCTATTCAGAGCCTTGTAACAGTTTTCCATAAATAAATTCACTTTATTTATTGTGTATCTGGGAAAATTATAACTGTAGGAATCCGATCTAGAAGACGATCGCTTTATCCCTTGGACTATGCGAAGAAGAAAAGCTCTCAAAATTTTGACAGTAAGTTAGATAACTATGTATCTGTACAATAAATGAGAAAAAGAACTCTATTTATAGAGTCAAAAATAACTGAAAGGATAACTGTCTTCACAGCCTGTGCCTAGTTAAAAATCACACAGGATTTAACATACGCAAGGTTGTGAGCAGTTACTGAACGTGGCCTGTAACTGTTGGACACATGGCAATCATGCACGAGTCGTGTGCAAGTTACAGGACACGCAGGAGAGAGATCAGTGGCATGGCTGCCACGTACTCCAATTTGATAAAATCCATGCAGACTCGGGGCAGAAAGCTTCAAAATCCACGCAAACTTGGGGCAAGAAGCTTCAGGATCCATGCAGACTTGGGGCAAAAAGCTTCACGATCCACGCAGACTTGGGGCAGAAAGCTTCACAATCCACGCAGATGTGGAGCAAGAAACTTCAGAATCCACGCAAACTTGAGACAGAAAGCTCAAAATATACGCGGACTTTGGGAAGGAACATAATCCATGCTCGATTGAGGCAGGACTGCCAGCTGTTTTGATTCGACGTGCTTCAACTGACACAAAATCTCTGACAGTGATTGCTTTTGTCAGTTGTATTAAATGACAAGAAGCTCTTTTTTTTAGCCCAATAATTATATCATGTTTTTGAATATGGCTAATCAATTAAGTTTAACATATTGACGTCACTAATATTCATGCTACTTAAACTTAGCGTTGTCCTAAATGTTCTATAACATATTGCTATGTTTGTATCATAATGCATCATACTGCTTTGTTCTTCTAACATGTATTTGTAGACATGCTGTAAGTATGATCAAGCCTTGACAAAGCAGGACACATGCAATGGAGAATTATTGATGGGCCAAAGACGGCGTTACACAAGAAGATTTCTCTGAACTGCCCAACGACCTATCCGGGGCCTCGTATCGGGGGTTCCGCTGCCCGGTCAGCGGACAGGGGTCGAGGGGGCAGCGCCCCCCGTCAGGGGTTCGGGGGCGAAGTCCCCGAAAGGTATTCAGATTTTCAGATCTGTTTATCTTTGGACGATTGCCGTCAAGAAAAAATGCGTCTTCAATGTCAGGAAAAAGACGTCATCAAAAGGGCTATTAGTTTTCATATTTATTCTGTATTTTTCCTTTTATTGAGTCTAGGAAAAATGTGAGATTGATCGGATCGGTACTGGCTTAGGTTTTTCTCAGTCCACAAACAAAAATAAGCCTACCTACGTATCCCAAACATCCACAATTCCAAAAGGCCCAAAACCTATGCAAATTTGGTTTATTCTTTACTGTTCTGAACCAGCAGAACTCTGACAGAACTCTGACAGAGTTCGGTCCGAGTTCGGCCCGAGTTCGGTCTGTGTTATTTGAATTTTAGTTTCCACCAAATCTGCATGCAACGTTCGTATGCGAAATCCTAGCATCCGAACTCTGCCCGAACTCTGCCCGAGTTCGGTTCCCCAAAAATACTATAAATAGAGTTGAGATTACCATTCATTTCAACAATCCAATTTCATCTCTTCTCTTCTCTATCTAAAGTGTTCTGAGCTTTTACTTTCATATCTAAGCCTTTACGACTCTTAGCCAAGCCAGTACAGTTTCTGTTTAATCTAGAGTTTGGTATTGAAGAGTTGTATCAGAGGTTGTATTCAGAAAACGTTTTAGATTTCCAATTGCCTTCTGGAGTCGGTCGTGCGCTCGTCACCAAGCACGGTGTTGTGGAGCCGGTCGTGCGCTCGTCATCAAGCACGGTGTTGTGAAGTCGGTCGTGCACTTGTCGCCAAGCACGGTGTTGTAAGAGTTGCAAGCACTCAGTTAAAAGCTTGTGTCATAGTGGATTAACATCGAGCAAGAGTACTCGAGACTGGATTAGTCCTCTCAGAGGGATACCAGTATACATCGCTGTGTCACTAAGTTTGAATTCTTGACTCTTACTTTACTGAATTTATTTACCGGCTTTTATCTGCCATAATATATAACTGCTTAATATTTTTAATTGGTGATTATTTTCCGCTGCACACGCACACACTCTATTCACCCCCCTCTAGAGGTGCTCAACGGTCCTACACTTTTGGTACGCCAACTTGACGAAGGCTGAGTCTTGCTGAAGAAGATTTCGAAAGTCACGCAATAGTCGGCTGTGATCTCTCGAGTTCTGTGCATACGTGACATACGAGAAGACATTCTTCGACTGTCGTGCTGTCAGTCATAATTACACTCTGACAAATGATGAGCTGTTTTCCAGCGCGACTTTTAAATATTGTCCTGATCAACTCAGCGTGACTTTTGAACTTGTTCTGATCAACTCAGCGTGACTTTCATTTTTTGAGGCCTACAAAATCCCCTTCAAAGTTTTCGAAAAATGATAAATTATTTCGAAATACTTTGAAAATGAGATGATAAAATGAATTTAATCACGCTGAGATGACATCAAATTTTTGGAAGTCGAAAAGATTTCAAAGTTCTTTGAAAACATCCAAATGAACTTATTAAATGTCATGATGACTCTTCATTTTTCGAGACTGATTGCATCCAATTTATAGTGGAATATAAACCGCCGACGAGCTCTGTTATATAAACAGGGAAAAAATTCAGCTTTGATGTTCATCTTACGTCAACATGACTCCGAAGGAAGAAGCTGAAGAAGAAGCAAGAAAGTTAGGTTTCTGTGCCCATGGTGATCCTACTTTTGAGGGTAAGGACCCGGAGCCTTTTGTCTTCGAGTTCAAAGATGACTCGACACAACTAGCCAAGAATTTCTTGAGCTATTTTGGCCTGGATGGCTCGTCTTCTTCCAATGGACGCAGCCTCGTAGAGCAGCGTGAAATGTTCAAAGTTCTGTTATACCATATGGGAGTCAAGAGCATAGAAGAACTGGGCGCTAAGCTCAGTCGCTCTGCAAAATAGAGCGTGTCTTTTATGCTTCTGTTTTCTTTTTGAAAAATGTTGCACTTCTTTTTTTTTTTGTAAGGCCATCAGTGCCTCTTTTGTCTTGAAAAATGTAGTACAACTTTTGTGCTGAATAGCATACATTAATGAAGAATATTAAGTGGCACTCTTTGAATGTTTCTAATGCTGTGCTGTCTTCCAAAGTACACGTGACACTCATTCCGTGATTATGAGCGCTTTTAACTCGGATCTTTTCCAAGAATAGGCTTGTACTTTGTCCTTTAAATAGGTAGCTGAGTTTCACAGATACTCATCTCCTTATTCTTCTTCTTCTTCTCTGAGAATGAATCTTTTGTGAGATTTTATTCTCAAACAGGAAAGCAATGCTTTCTAAAGTTCGATTTCTGTGCACTATACCAGTCATTGGTTTACCAATCTTTAGCACCAAACTCGATGGTAAGTACGCGTACTATTTTTTACTGTTGAAAATGAGCTTTTGTTTCTGACTGAACAATACACGCTTGTCTCCGTTTGACAAATGCACGCTTAATGATAATGATATTCCTGTTGATTTAATCTCTTTTTTCTCGCTGTTTTCTGCAGAAGCTCGGCTGAAATTTTTCCTCAGAACTGGCATTGGTGATTTGGATGCTGTGGAAAATATTCCTCTGACACCTACATCAGGGAGCTCATACGCTTTTGACGCGTAAATCAGACAACTCAGAACTATTCGTGGGATAGAAGGGTCTTCCTCAGATGGTAGGAAGAGCCTTTATACACAAGAGTTGGATGGTGGAGTCAACTCTACCCCGAGAAATCGGGTAGTAGAGTTCCTTTCACAGGAGAACTAGGAATTGTATTCCAATGTTGGATACATTCCTATCTCCTTTGAGAGGTCACTTCCAATCTACCAGTTGTATTGGCAGCAACACGCCTTCGGGCTGCCATACTCTGTGATTCTCCTCTCGTCTGAGAGAGAAGACCAGAGTTTGATTCCTGCTGTTCTGGTCGCTACTGGAACCCAGACAGTCAGGAACTGCCACCAACAACGAACCTGACGGAGAAGGTCCGACGGAGAAGATCCAAGAAAGAAGATAGATCTCTATTAGGTTATTGTGGCGTAGAATGAAAATCCAAAATTTGTAATAGATTTCCATTATGATTTGTAAGAAAGTCTAAGAAAATGTAATAGACTTTTTATGATGAAATAAGAGTGGAAATGATAATTCTTCTATGCTCAACAATTTGTATTCACTTGGATGAATTGTGGACATGATAGATAATGAAATCTTCTTTTCTGATTTAGAGTACTCAATACTATCAGAGGTAATGTGGACGTGATAATATGTAGGAACTCGAAAAGAAAATAGATTGATTTCTATGCAGAGGTCAAGAATAGAAAATAACAAATGAGCAGATAGATTCGGCATTTATTCAGAGGTTATAAAAATATGATAAATAACGAATTCCTATAATAGAAGATTATGAACGGACGAATCGTCAGATGAATGTAATAAATGAACGAATGAACCGTCGGATGAATGTAATAAATGAACGGATGAACCGTCGGGCATTGATGAACGGGTGAACCGTCGGATGAATATGACGCTTCATTATTTGAAGAACTTCTGCCTATAAATATAGCAGAAATCTGACAAGAACGAACACTTCCATTCTTCAACATAAAAATATCATCTGAAGAAGCATCCAAGAAAGCTGGAATCGCCCCGAAGATTCAGAAGGGCACTGAAGAACGCCTTGTCGATCCAATTCAACCGAAGGAAGTAAAAGCAGGCGAAGGTTCGTCTGCACCCAAGCCCCCCAGGGACATTCTGGACTTCCTGCTCGAACCAGGAAGGACTGAAGAAGAAGAAGCCGTAAGGATGGTCGCTTGCAAGTTCCTCGTGGGTTCCAGCAAGGAGGTTCTCGGCTCTTTTGTTGACTGCGTTTTCAAGAAGGACGGCAGTGGCTCGCGTCCAAATGTAGAGAAGGATGATAGTGATCTTCCTTAAAATCATGTACTATCATTCATGATTAAAATAAAATAAAAATTTTATTTATAAACATGAACTTGTCTGATGATTTACAAGTATTTATATTTATGCATAATACTTTTTTAAGGAATTTGCCATTAATAGGCATCATAACTTTTCGACCATCCAGTTCTGAGAGTTGATAAGTTCCATTTGAGAAAACTCTGCTTACAATATAGGAACCTTCCCATTTTGCGTCAAATTTGCCCTTACTCATATGAGTCATAGTCATAGGACGTCTGACTGTTAGAACAAGTTCTTCTTTTTGATATGCTCGAACTCTGACTTTCTTATTAAAAGCTCTTGAGATTCTAGCTTGATAGAATTCGACATTCTATTGAGCAAATAATCGCTTCTCATCCAGAGCTTCTAATTCCTGAAGTCGAAGACGATCATTATTCTCGGTGGTAAGTTCATTAGTGATTGCTATCCTTAAAGAAGGAATTTGAATCTCTAATAGAAGAACAGCTTCGCATCCATACACCAGAGAGAAAGGTGTACATTTAGTAGCATTACGAACTGTAGTACGGTAAGCCCACAGACATTCACCGAGCTTCTCACTCCAATTACGTTTGTTATTAGAGACAAACTTCATTAGGAGTTTAATGATGGTCTTGTTGAAATCTTCTGCTAATCCATTAGCTGCCGGATTATATGCGGTAGAAGCCACATTATTGATCCGGTGATCGTCACAGAATCGAGTAAATTTCTGGCTGACGAATTGTGGTCCATTATCATGAATAATGCGTCGAGGAACACCAAATCTGTAGATGACATGATGCTTAATAAAGCTGATGACATTGGACGTCTTAACTTCAGATAAAGGAATGGCTTCGGCCCATTTGGAAAAGTAATCGATTATTGCGAGAATAAACCGATGACCTTTTGATGACGGCGGATTGATCGGACCGATAATGTCCATGCCCCAAGCTTCGAAGGGCCATGATGCTGCCGTTGGATGTAGAAATTCTGAGGGTTGATGAATAAAATCCGCATGGATTTGACAAACTTTACACTTCTTTGCATACTCGATGGCGTCTGATACCATAGTGGGCCAATAATAACCCATACGTCGAATGCGGTCTTGAAGTTTTGGTCCAGGCTGATGTGCTCCACAAATTCCATCATGTGCTTCATGAATAATTTGTTGAGCCTCGTCACCGGCAACACATCGAAGAAGTAAATCATCATAAGCTCGACGATATAAGGTTTTTGTAGTATGATTGTAATAGAATCTGAGTGATCGTCGTCTGATAGATGCTGCCTCACTCGGATTATCTGGAAGAATGTCATACAATACAAAATCTAAGAAAGGAAGTCTCCAATCTTTATCTGTATTCTGAGTCTCAGCTGAATTACTGAAGATGAATTCCATGCTAGAATCAGATAAAGATGATAAAGATTTACGACTGAATCCAAATCCTCTTGTTGTATTGACGTCATGAGACGTTGATTCTTCAATGTCAATTGGAAGTCCTAGGGTCAGGTTATTTTCCAGATGAAACAATTCTCGATTGCGAACAACAATCATTTGTTGCCGTCTAATCGAAATAGCCAACACCGTCGTAAGATTAGCTAGAGCATCAGTTTCTGTGTTACATGCTCGCCTAACATGTTCAATAAAGAATTCTTCAAACGAAGAAGCCATAGATATAGCTGATCTATGATAAGGAACCAGATCTTGATGGCGAACTTCATAAGTACCCCTTATCTGATTGATAATGAGTTTAGAGTCTCCGTACGCCTCCAAATGTCGAATATTCAGATGTTTAGCGAGTTGAAGACCAATGAGTAACGCATTGTACTCAGCTATATTGTTTGAACACGGCTGATCAAGAGAATAAGCTCTTTGGATAGCAAGACCTTCTGGCGATACAAGAACGATTCCAACTCCAGCGACAATATCACCATTAGGACCTATCCTTGAAGCTCCATCAAAGAATAGACTCCAAGTAGGATCTTCTTCAGCAATTTGGTTTGAATCTAGGACTTCATCTGGGATTTCATCATAGAGTTTTGAATCTTCTGGAATTGAATGAGCAGCTAGAAAATCAGCTAAAGCTTGTCCTTTGACAGATTTCTGAGGAATATAGTGCATATCATACTGAGCAAGTAAGATTCCCCAGTTAGCTAATCTAGAATTCAAAACACTGGGTTTCTTCATCATGACCCGTATAGGATTGATCTTGGAAATGACATGAATAGTCTGGCCAATGATATAATGACGTGTCTTTTGGACAGTGAACATCAAGACTAGACATTCTTTTTCGACCGGTGAATATCGAGGTTCAGCTCCGGTCATAGTACGACTGAGATAGTAGATGGCTTGTTCATGACCATTTTTATTCTTTTGCGTGAGCAATGCATCCAATGAATGACTCATTGCTCGGGTATATAGGAGGAATGGAATTCCTGAGACGGGAGGTACCAATACTGGAGGGCTCATCAGATATTATTTTATATCATCGAATGCTTTCTGACATTCATTATTCCAGACAAAAGAGACACCTTTCTTCATAAGTTTGTTGAATGGTCTGCAGCGTCCTGAAAGATTAGAGATGAATCTCCTGATATAAGCGATCCTTCCTTGAAATTCTCGTAGCTCTTTTAAGGTGCGTGGAGGACGCATCTCTTGGATGGCTTTGATCTTCTCGGGATCCACGTGTATACCTTTAGAGGTAATGACGAAGTCGAGAAATTTACCACTAGAGACGCCTAAGAAGGACTTAGTAGGGTTCATCTTTAATTGATGCTTACGCATTAGATCAAATATAGTCTTCAAATCTTGGATATGATCCTCCTTTTGTCAACTTTTGACTGCAATATCATCAACGTAGCATTCGACTGTTTTTCGCAAATGTTCACGGAATATAGTGCTCATGGCTCGTTGATAAGTTGCTCCTGCATTCTTGAGACCGAATGGCATAACTGTATAACAGTATGTACCGATCGGCGTTCTGAAAGAAGTGTGTTTCTCGTCATCTGGAAACATTTTAATCTGATTGTACCCAGAATATCCGTCCATGAATGACATCTGTTCAAACCCACATGTATTATCGATCATGACATCAGTGATTGGTAGAGGGAATTCGTCTTTAGGACATGCCGCATTGAGATCACGAAAGTCTATGCATACTCTGATCTTGCCAGTCTTTTTAAGGACAGGAACTATGTTAGCCACCCAATCGGGATGTTGTTCCTCTCTAATAAACCCGAAGATCATGAGTTTATTGACTTCAGCTTCAATTGCATCCATAATATCTGGACGAAATCGTCGCTGTTGTTGTTTGACCGGTTTAGCATTCGGCAAGATATTGAGCTTGTGAGTTGCGATTTGTGGATCAAGTCCTGGCATATCTTCATAACTCCAAGCGAAGACGTCGATGTAGTCACGAATGAGTTTAATCATGTCTTGCTTATCAGTTTCTGAAAGACTTTCACTGATGAATATTGGTTTGGGAGATCCCTCTTCACCAACATCTATTTGAACAAGTTTGTCTTCAGTCGGAGGTTCTTTTTGCTCAAATCGGAACTTCCATTGATTATCTAACCTTTGGGCCCATTGTTCTGATTCAGGTAAGATTTCAAACTCATCTTCGTCTTCGTCACTTTCTTCAGAACGGTCAATGGAGACCATGTTGGAAGACAGAATGTTGCAGTAGAAATTACCGATACTCGTATCGGAATCCCAAGAGGTAGTACTAGAAGAATCAGATCTCTTATCTTCGTCAGATTCGGGATCTTCATGAACAATATTGATGAAAGGAATAGGAGCAGTATAGCCCAATCCGCATTTCGTCCTCCCATATTTCAGAGGAGGAATCCGGACAGGCATTTTTCTTCTTTTTCTACTGTTGAGGCCAGTTCTGAAGTCATAGCCCATATTTTTAATGATGTCTTTAGATTGCTGACTATAACGACGTAGTTGTAATCTTCCAGTATCATCGTTTTTGTCTTCATCTTCTAAATCAGAAGGATTTTGGGGCCCTTTGTAGAAGAATATTGGAATGTCTCCTGGCTTTCTGCTGGGAACTAAAAAATATGAAGATTGTACAGGTTCTAGGGATACATATGTATGAACAGTCTGTACAACTCCTATGGTTATTGTGTTCAAGTCATCTAACAAATGTAAATAACTATGAACATAATTACACACATCAACATACTGCAAAGATGGAGACTTTTCATTAAATGTAAAAGTAGCAGTATTTACATTGGAAGAAGGCTGAGCCTTAGAGATCTTAGCCAAATCAATGACTAAAGGGGGAGAAGATGAACGAGAAGAAGCATTGTTTCGATTAAGATCGATAACAAATGGCTCAGAAGAGGTGAGCTCCCTTGAAGCTTGAGATGGAAGAGTAATTCACCTTCCAACTGGAATTAGCAGAGTATCCTGTTTCACATGTGAAGATGCAGGAACTGCAGTACGTCTACTGACAGGAATGATCAGTGTATCTTGAGTAGACGACTGAGGTAATGGAGAGATCCGTCCAGTCACCGGAATGATGAAAGAACCTTCTCTAGAGGGTTTGGGAGATTGTTGCTGAGTAGTTCGACTTTTAACAGGAATTATTAAAGTCTCACTTTGTGAATCCTCTTTCTCCATAGCTTGTATTACCCTTGTATACTCTTCTTTGTACATCCGGGAATCATTGAAATAGGCTTCAACCCCATGGAAGGGATTTATATCAGCAACTTCTTTTTGTACTCTTCCATTGCTATCAATGTATTTAAAACACTGATGAAGAGTAGAAGGTACCACATTATTTTCATGAAAAAGGGCCTCCCAAGAAGAAGATTGTAGGATCCCACAATCTCGATCACATAGAAAGTGACTTTGGATCTGAAATCACCTATTTGAAGCTTCAGATGAATCTTTCCCAAAGGCTCGCTCCTGCTTTGATTGAATCCCAGGATAGTAGTAACTGTCTTGGAAAGCTAGGGATTTTTAGTTCATCCAACAGACTCTTTGGCATTATGCTTATAGCAGACCCTGGATCAATGAGGATACGATCTATCTTCATTGTATCGATATAACCGGTGTAGTAGAGAGGCCGATCATGTCGATTAACTTCCAGTAGCATGTCATCTTGTGTAAAGGTGATATTTGGGATAATCTCCAGTACACTGTTGCAATGTAAGCAAGTGGCAGGTTCTGCATCTGGCTTCTTTAACTGTGCAAGACAAGAGTCTGCCTGAAGAAGTGCTTCACTTAACGTCTCTCGAGTCTCTTTAGAAAGACGTAAAAGTTCAAAGAGGGACATTCTAGCTGGAGTATTAGCAAGTTGAGCTAGAATGTCAAAATTATAAGGCTTCTGAAGCCCAAGAGGAGAAGACTTCTTGATTGGCTTATCAAACCGAGCCTGTTGTTTGCCTTTCTCAAGAGCTGTAGGCTTGGAAGAAACATGTTCAACTGGGGTAGTTGAAGGAACAGGTACGGTGGATGATTCTTCTTCAGAAGGAACATTAGGAGCGTCTTTATCAGCAGGAGGGGTATCAGGAGTATCCTCAGGATCTTTGGAATAATCCTTTAGATAAGGTTTTCCTGTTCTAGTAGCACCAGCAAGTGCTTCTTCTTTGTCTTTTGGCTCTGTGTCAGAGATAGATCCAAGAGAAGTCATATGACATGACTTAATCTTTCCAGCCTTCTTGGACTTTCGAGAAGTAGTCTTTTGAGGAGAAGGCGATTCAAAATATGCCACTAGATCAGGATGGATCCACATGATTTCTCCTGTTTCCAAAGTGATTGGCACTAATTCTTCAGACTGTGGAGGAGGAATATTCACTATCTCAAGAGTTGCCTTGGGAATAGGAACGATCCTACTTTCAAGGAGTTGAGGAGGGAAATCTCCGAATTGCATAGAGACGACGTTGGAAGTGACGGTCTTCTCTTTTGGAGTAAGAGAGATAGCTCCAGATTTAATCATTTCTTGGATCTTTCCTTTCAGTACATAACATGTACGAATTGTGTGACCCAACATTCGGTAGTATGGACAGTATTTGGGATGATCTGTCTTACCAGCTTCATCAGGTTTCTTGATTTCAGGTAATTGTATTTTATTACCTTTCAGCAGACATTCAAAGATACCAAGGACATCGTCATCATCGAAAGAGTATTCTTCCTTGGGGCGAGGTGCTCTTGTTTGTTGGGTTGTAGAAGTAGGAGAAGTTTGCATATTTGATGCATCTTTGCTCTGAAGATTAACATCAAGGGTTTCTTTTCCCTTGCGAGCATTGTTTTTAGCATTATTGTTAGCACCTTGACCTGTTTCTTTGGGAGTCATCTGCACTCCTAAACCTTTGAAGGTTTCAGCACTAATTTCTGCGGCCTTAGCACTAACTATGAAAGAAGGCCAGTCTTGAAATTGGGTGGATCCTGTCCACATGCTGATGATTGGCAACAAGTTTGATTTGCATGTGTCAATAGTGACAGCATCAGGAGTTCCAAGAGGCATCTTCAGAGCTTCTTTTCGAAATCGTTCAATGAAATCCTCTGTAGTTTTATTATTTTTCTGCTTGATTCTAATAAGAGCAGACATAGTCATGTCATTGAGCCCTTCATAGAACCTTTCAAGAAACATCTGTTTGAAATTGGCAAATGAGGTAATGCACCCATCTGGGAGACTTCTATACCATTCATAAGCTGTTCCCTTGAGACATCCAACAAACACCCGAGTAAGGAGGGCATCGCTTGGTTGCAATTGATCAGTCATCACTTCAAAGTGATTAATAAACTGACTTGGAGAAGTGGTTCCATCATAGAATGAGATAGTAGGAGGCTTGTATTTAGGAGGATATGATACTTGCTTCCATTCTATCGGATAAGGTTGCTTGATGCCTAATCTTTGTAAACCATCCTTCTGTTTGAATGCCTCGAATTGAGTTTTGAGATTCCTCAATTCTTCATTAACAACTCCGGAAGATTATGGAGTTGTAGCTTGTAGAGAATAGTTGGGAGGAGGAACAGCATTATAAGCACTACCCCCAGCTCCAGAGAGACTAGGATTTGGTTGAGCTGGTCCAGGAGTATTGGATTGTATTGCTGGAGGAACTTGTACTGGACTTATAACAGTGTCAATTGGTATGGCATCTGGTATAGTCTGTCGATTTTGCATCTGAGTTGCCATGAGTTCATACATCGACTTCATAGTATCAGCCATAGACTTCATTTGCTGTTCCAAAGAAGCAATCCTTTGTTCTTGAGGAGTCAAGGAAGAAGAAGGTTCATCCGTATTCCCATCAACCATATAAGTCGTGACTGTACGAGGGATTATTGATGAACTGGTGGATGTTATTTGTTCTGAATCATTGCTTTGTGCATCAAAGTCAATTATAGGAGAACTACCCCCAGTAGAAAGAGGTGGAAAGTTAGATTCTCCAAGAAATTCAGAATCATCTTCAGAGATCAAATTTCTTTGACTAGAAGCTAAGACTCTTGCTCTGGTATTTCTGTATACTCCATCTGGACTATCAGCTCTACCTCCAGTATCCCGAGAGGTCATGTTAACAGAAGCAAACAAAGGCTCATCTTCATCAGGCATAGGTTCACACTGAATCCGATTGAAGACAGATTGTCGTTTTGTTTGACATCTGCATTGCATTGTGACTCTCGGCTGGAAATCACATTCATGATCAACATAGTCCTGAACCATTGATTGACATCTGCATTGAATTATGACTCTTGGCTGGAAGTCACATTCAGCATGGTCCATTGTCATAGAATTATTCTTTCTCTTCTGTTGAAGGTGTTCCCGTAGATCAATCTGTGAAGATTGAGGTGCATCAGAGAACACTCTTTGTGTATTACTAGGAGTATATTTTCTGTTCTTGGGTCTTGATGGCTCTTGATTATATATGGAGTGATTAATATGAGCCACATAATTTCTAGCATATTCTGCATCTGGATCTCTTAACCTTGTTTCCGATTGATGTGGTTTCTTAACACCAGAAGTATTTTCCAAACAGATTTGATTAAGTTTTGCTCTTAGATCAATTGGAGGTGACACATTAGTTTTTGACATATGGAGTTTTCCTTCCATTGATCTGGATATTTGCAGAGAAGGAAAAATAGAACCATCCCCCTGATTAGGAGTTGGTATCAAACCCTCTCTAATGGACAAATTCTGTGCCCAATTTGAAGAAGTCATAGAAGAAGACATTAAGGAATGTTTCTTCTTAGACTCATTCAAGTTTTGAGACATAGAATGTCCAGAAGAAAGAGTAGTCAAAAGACCATTTCCTTTTCTTTGACTAACAAAAGTGTCAGTCAAAGCTGTTCCTGAAGTAAAAACTACAGGAGCAGAAGAAACAACTAAAGAGTCATCTCTTTTCGAAGGGACTTTGTGTGGAAGACCACCCCCAGTTCTAGTAGAACTTGGCAAAGAAGAAGAGATAGCTAAAGAGCTATTCTTCTTAGATGAAATACACGCTGAAACAGACTTGGTTAAATAACCAGTACTGTTAGCGTGGCTTTTGGATTTAGAATTACACGTTGGAACAGATTTGGCTAAGGAGCCAGTGCTGTCAGCGTGACTTTTAGGATTGAGATTACACGCTGGAACAGATTTGGTTAAGGAGCCAGTACTGTCAGCATGATTTTTGATTTTGGAAATACACGCTGGAACAGATTTGGCTAAGGAGCCAGTGCTGTCAGCATGATTTTTAGGATTGAGATTACACGCTGGAACAGATTTGGCTAAGGAGCCAGTACTGTCAGCGTGATTTTTGGTATTGAATTTGCACGCTGGAATAGATTTGGCTAAGGAGCCAGTACTGTCAGCGTGACCTTTGATTGCTGTCATCTTCGAGCGCACAAGAGTGTGCGTGCTTGCAGTAGAATTCTTGCCAGTGTTAGGAGTAGATACTGAGGAAGAGACTTCACTATTGGCTGCCAATTGATTCTTAGGAACATAAACAGAGTGTCCCTTCGACTTGGCAGTGATGATGGAGGCTGAAGTGGGTTTGCCACTCTTAGCCCGCTGTATTTCTTCGTAGGCGAGTTGATCGAATTGGATCGTCATCACCTTCTTCGTCGAGCCGACTGACGAAGTATCGCATTGAGTTGTTGCCATCTCGGAAAATTATAACTGTAGGAATCCGATCTAGAAGACGATCGCTTTATCCCTTGGACTATGCGAAGAAGAAAAGCTCTCAAAATTTTGACAGTAAGTTAGATAACTATGTATCTGTACAATGAATGAGAAAAAGAACTCTATTTATAGAGTCAAAAATAACTGAAAGGATAACTGTCTTCACAGCCTGTGTCTAGTTGAAAATTACGCAGGATTTAACATACGCAAGGTTGTGAGCAGTTACTGGACGTGGCCTGTAACTGTTGGACACATGGCAATCATGCATGAGTCGTGTGCAAGTTACAGGACACGCAGGCGAGAGATCAGTGGCATGGCTGCCACGTACTCCAATTTTATGAAATCCACGCAGACTTGTTGAAGACGAAATTCACGCAGACTCGGGGCAGAAAGCTTCAAAATCCACGCAAACTTGGGGCAAGAAGCTTCAGGATCCACGCAGACTTGGGGCAAAAAGCTTCACGATCCACGCAGACTTGGGACAGAAAGCTTCACAATCCACGCAGATGTGGAGCAAGAAACTTCAGAATCCACGCAAACTTGAGACAGAAAGCTCAAAATATACGCGGACTTTGGAAAGGAACATAATCCATGCTCGATTGAGGCAGGACTGCCAGCTGTCTTGATTCGACGTGCTTCAACTGACACAAAATCTCTGACAGTGATTGCTTTTATCAGTTGCATTAAATGACAAGAAGCTCTTTTGGTACGCCAACTTGACGAAAGCTGAGTCTTGCTGAAGAAGATTTCGAAAGTCACGCAATAGTCGGCTGTGATCTCTCGAGTTCTTTGCATACGTGGCATACGAGAAGACATTCTTCGACTGTCGTACTGTCAGTCATAATTACACTCTGACAAATGATAAGCTGTTTCCCAGCGTGACTTTTAAATATTGTCCTGATCAACTCAGCGTGACTTTTGAACTTGTTCTGATCAACTCAGCGTGACTTTCATTTTTTGAGGCCTACAGTAACCTTCAGTTCATTATGAATAAAAGAGATTCTTATTGTATTCTTTGTTTCCTTCCGCTACCTATGTTATCGACTTTGAGATAAAACACTATATGAACTGTTATCTTGCCTTGCACGAGCGCAACTCCAGGCTCGCACGACATCACTCCCCAGCGAGGACGATGATTCGGGTAAAAATCTAGCGAGGACGAGCGATTTCCCGGATCGGGGCGTGACACAACCTGGCCTTGAACTTGTCAATAGTTCCGTCTGCTTTCATCTTCTTCTTGAAGATCCATTTGCATCTGATGGATTTCGCTCCTTCAGGAAGATCAACCAACACCCAAGTGTTATTTGAGGTAATAGAATCAATTTCATTGTCAATCACCTCCTTCCGGAAAACCGCGTCTCTGGTCTTCATCGCCTCATCATAAGTAAGTGGATCTGCTTCCACATGATAGGTGATAAAGTCACTTCCGAAGTCCTTCGGCCTCCTCACTCGCTTCGTTGACAGCTCAGCGAGATCTGGTTCAACCGTTGTTTCAACAACATCTTCTTGGACCACATCTTTATTGAAGACCTGCGCACCCTCATTATTCTCCGGAACATCTGCAAGAACAATATTCTTGTGCCTTGCAAATTTGTCTTTAAAATATTCTGCGTCGCGAGATTCAATGATATAATTTAACTCAATATCAAGAAATCTTCGAGCATCACTCTTCTCGGCATACCCCAAGACGATCGTCTTAGTAGTCCTTGTCCCAAGCTTCTGAATCTTCAGATTTGGAAGCTTGACATATGCCAGACACCCCCACACTCGAATGAAATTCAAGTTAGGTCTGACTTTGAACCAGAATTCATGAGGAGTAATGTCAGAAGTTGCATGAGGCACCCTATTCAGAATAAAAGTGACCGTCAGTGCAGCTTCTCCCCAGTAGCACTTAGGAAGACCAGCAGTCAACAACATTGAGTTAATTATTTCTGTTAACGTTCTGTTCTTCCTCTCTGCTACTCCGTTTGATTGAGGAGAGTACGGAGCCGTAGTCTCATTGACAATTCTATGTTCTTTGCAGAACGATACGAATTCATGAGACATGTACTCCCCACCTCGATCACTTCTTATTCTTTTTAGTTATTGTCCAGTCTGCCGCTCAGCTTCGGCTCTGAACTCCTTGAACTTCTCGAATGCTTCGTCTTTAGCTTTCAGCAAGTAGACGAACGCATACTTTGAGAAGTCATCGATGAAGGTTATAAAATACTTCATCTCGGCCTTTGTAGAGAACTGTTTGAAGTCACAGATATCTGAGTATACTAACTCCAGAAGATCTGTACTTCGATTAACCCGAGGAAAGGGTTTCCTTGTGATCTTAGTTTGAGCACAAACTTTACATTTCTCTACCTTACCCCCACACTTGGAGATAATCCCTAGACTAGACATTCTGTTAATTCGTTTAGAATGAACATGTCCTAGCCTATTATGCCATAACTCAAAAGTATAAGCAGAATGAGTGATTGCATTAACAACATTGAACTGATTTACAAACTGAATTTTGAACATTCCTTCGGTATAAAAAGCTTTTCCGAAATATGTTTCCCTGATAGATATCACCATCTGGCCAGCATTGATGTCCATCCTGAGGCCTGTTTTGCAGAGTAGGCCTCCTGAGATCAGGTTCTTGGCGATAGCAGGTACATGCTTTATGCCTTGAAGCGTCAGAGACTTTCCAGAAGTCAGCTTCAATACCACTGTCCCGATCCCAAGTACTTCAGCTTGTGCCTGGTTCGCCACCATAACCACATCAGAAGTAGGGGTGTAGGTGGTGAACCACTCATTGCTGGAGCAAACATGGCAGGTGGCTCCAGTGTCTACCCACCAGTCAGCATCAGTTCCTACCGTATCAACCTGTACAATCATAGCAACAATATCAGTGATCGTAGATACCTTACTAGGCTCTCCTTGCTCCGATTGCTTGGCTTTTGCTTTGCACTCATTCTTAAAGTGGCCCTTCTTGCCACACTTGAAGCAAGCCATGTGGGACTTTGGCTTCTTCTTCTTCTTCATTGAAGTACCCTTGACTTTTAGATTGTCAAGGTCCTTCTTCTTGCTTTGGGAAGCCGCATGCTTTTCCCTTGGTTCCCTTGAATGCACCAGATTGGCGTTAGCCAATTGCTTGGACAGTGCATCTACTTTCAGTTGAGCCCGCATCTGGTCCTCAATATAGATTTTCTGCAGGAGATCTTCAAGGATAATCTCCAGCTTCTTCCTATGCATGTTTGCATAGAACTTGCTCCACCCAGCGGGGAGCTTTGAGACAATCCCTCCAACAAAAAACTTGTCGGGGAGGGGTATCGCCTCGTCTTCCAGCTTCTGTCGCAGTTTCAGGAACTCCTTCACCTGCGGCAGCATAGACTTTTCGTCCTCAAATAACCACTTGTGATATTTTTCAACCACAAAGATTTTACTGCGGTTTTTGTCTTCTTCGTAGAGTTTTTCTAGAGACTCCCATATGTCTCTTGCGATAGTCTTCTTAGAATAGGATTCTACAAGGGAATCTTCCATAGCATTCAGGATAAGCAGCCTGCAAATACTATTTTCCCTTCTCTATTTTGCTTGAAGTTTAGTAGCCGCGGTGATTGCGGCAGCAGATCCAACATCTGGAATAGTAGGTTCTTCCTCCAGAAGCACGTGATCTACGTCTTTGAGTTGAAGGGTGAGATAAACCTTCCTCTTCCAGACTTGGTAATTTTCTCCATCAAACTTTTCTAACTTACAAAAGTCAGAATTGAAGAGTGAAACATTAACGTTTTCCATCGTAGCGTTAAAGCTTTGAGATTGTTATTGCCGGGGCACAATTTTTCGATGGAAAACTAAAAATTTGTAATAATTATAAAAATAATCGTTATTACGTAACACTTCACAGAAGGTACATAACAGAAATTCTACTAATACAACACTTCACAGAAGGTGTACAGATTTCTACCAATGCAAACAATTCACCGAAGGTGCGCTAATAGAATTCTGATAAATGAAGAAGGTAATGCAATACTTCATAGAAGGTGTACAGATTTCTACCAACGCGAACACTTCACCGAAGGTGCGCTAATAGAATTCTGATAAACGAAGAAGGTGACAGGCGAAAGATGGAAAAACTCCTGCTGGGGTGAATGATCACCGTTGCTCAAAGCTTTATTCGCCCCACACGAATAGCTTCCAGGAACCAGCAAGTTCGTCGGAGAACTTAGAACACTCTTGCTCTTTTGACTCCTCGGATGAACACAAACTCCCGTACAAAACTCAACGCTGGTACAATACCTCTCTTCTCTTTCACAGCTTCTAAACGCTTGTAAACTTTCTGTCTACTACCTGTGTATTAATTCCTAACTGTGAGAGAGAAGGAGGAGACCTTATATAGGCCCCTGCAACAACTGTTCGGTTAGCACAATGTTAGAGACGTGGTAATAACCACCCCGAACATGGAGCAACCGCTCAGAACATGCAAAGACACGTTCTGCCGCAAGTTGTGCCACTTGCGTAACCAGCATGATTTGTACTTTACGCACACAGCCCTATTACGCAACCTGCGCACACTAGGCACTCTACGCACACTGCGCACACTGTGTACGCTGCGCACTCTACGCATGCTGTGCATACTACGCACACTGCACGTACTGGGCTGCGTAACCGGGCCGGCGTAACTGGGCTCGCGTAACGGGCCGC